>CAXKVX010003105.1:0-23318 GCA_964058865.1 Eleocharis quinqueflora
ATCAAGCGTAAAGCATAAAGCGTCAAGCGCCAAGCGTCATGCATCAAGCGTCAAATGTCATGCATCAAGCGTCAAGCATCATGCATCAGGCGTCATGCATCAAGCGTCAAGCGTCAAGCGTCAAGCGTCAAGCGTCAAGCGTCAAGCGTCAAGCGTCAAGCGTCAAGCGTCAAGCGTCATGCATCAAACGTCATGCATCAAGGGTCATGCATCAAGCGTCAAGCGACATGCATCAAGCGTCATACACCAAGCGTCATGCAGCAAGCGTCATACGTCAAACGTCATGCATCAAGCGTCATACGTCAAACGTCATGCATCAAACATCATACATCAAACGTCATGCATCAAGTCATGACGCTTGACGCTTGATGCATGACGCTTGACGCTTGGCATATGACGCTTGATGCATGTCGCTTGAGCTTCATGCTTGACGCTTGATGCATGTCGTTTGACGCTTGATGCATGACACTTGATGCATGACGTTTGATGCATGACGCTTGACGCTTGACACTTGATGCATGACGCTTGATGCATGACGCTTGACGCTTGGCGTATGACGCTTGATGCATGTCGCTTGACGCTTGATGCATGACGCTTGATGCATGACGCTTTACGCTTGACGCATGACGTTTGATGCATGACGTTTGACGCTTGACGTTGATGCATGACGCTTGATGCATGACGCTTGACGCTTGGCGTATGACGCTTGATGCATGACGCATGACGCTTGATGCATGACATATGACGCTAACATAGCAAGAGTCCAACATAACATAACAAAAGTGCATAGCATAACATAACATAACATAGATAACACATCTGAACCTGAATGTTCTAACACATCTAAACCATATTTATAACATTCAGGCGTGGGGTGAAATGTTTTTTATTAATATTTTTATTAATATTGTGGGGTGAAATGTAGGTAATGCACGGGTCAAATAATGCACGGCTACTTAACCGGATTCTTAGTTTCCGGTTCAAAACCGGATTCTAAGTTTCCGGTTTTCTTATTTTCTTAAAAAAAATTTGTTTTTGCTTATTTTAATATTTTTCTATTTTATTTTGTTTATTATTAAAATTTTCGGCAAATAGCCGCCCCCGAATTGTATGTGTGATTCAGGCAATTATTCATTAGAGGGTTATGTCCTAGAAGTTGCAATTAAACCCCTTCAAATAATTGAATCAGCTATATAGAATTTGGTTTTTGTTCATATATACCCTCATCAACTTTAAAATTAAAAGAAGCCTACAAAATCAAAACTTCATAATTTATTTATCTTATATATGATACATAATATGCTCATGCATTGTATACGAAAATATTAAAGTATTTTTATTAAAATTAACAAAAAAAATTACATTAGTGCAATCAAATACCAAATGATAAAATTTGTGCTTGTTTAGATAATGTGTTACTATAGAAATATTTCTTGATACCAACAATATCAAATTGTGCCTTCATAATACAAAATCATCTAAATAATCATAACAATCAATCAAATTACAAATAACAACTTTCTTTCTGCTTAAACTGAATTTCAAATGATATGAAATTAAGTATCTTGTCTCTGAAATTCGACCCTTAGATATTAAAAGAAAGTTGTATTATTGCTACTGAAATTGGAGAATCAGAAATAAGGATGTAGGTAATTTTCTAAATATTACTTTTTGTTTGGCACGATGCCGCCCCGTCACTCCGCTGCTACACGCTTCACGCTCCAAGCGCATGACGCTGCTGGAAACCACATAACGCATGACACATGACACATGAGGCAAACCGCTGCAAGCTGCATGACGAATGACGCATGACGCATGAAGCAAACCGATGCAAGCCAATGACGCATGACGCTTGACTCATGACGCAAGTCGCTGCAAGCCGCATAACGCATGACGAATAACGCAAGACGCATGACGCAAGCCGCTGCAAGCCGCATGACGCAAGACGCATGACGCATGACGCATGACGCATGACGCATGACGCTAGACGCATGATGCAAGATTCTACAAGCCGCATGTCGCATGACGCCGCATAACGCATGATGCATGACACAAGACAGTGCAAGACACATGATGCATGAAGCAAGCATTGCAAGCTGCATGATGCAAGATACATGACGCATGATGCAAGTCCCATGACGCATGACGCATGATGCAAGACGCATGACCCGTCCCATGACGCATGACGCATGACGCAAGACGCGTGACGCATGGCGCATGACACATGACGCATGGCGCATGACACATGACGCATGGCGCATGACACATGACGCATGGCGCATGATTCAAGCCCCATGACGCTACTCGCTCCACACTCCATGTCGTATGACGTCGCTCCGCCGCTTTATGAAAAAAACTTTAATAAATTTTGTTTTCTACTACATATTTCGTCATGTTGCGGTGCACGATCATAATTACTAGTATAAAAGAATATATTCAAATGTTTTTTGTGTTTTAGGTACTAATAAAATATCAACGAGACACTGAATAGCGAGATTTAGGCACATTTTTAAATTATGCATTTCTTCTTCAGCAATAATTTATTTGAAATATTTCTGGAAAGATGTATAGTACAATAAATGATACCAATGTTCTTCCAAAACTTGGGCCTCGTCTCTTTAGGAGACTAATTTATCAAATCTCAATAAGCACCAGTGGTCTAGTGGTAGAATAGTACCCTGCCACGGTACAGACCCGGGTTCGATTCCCGGCTGGTGCAATTTTTTTCATCTGAACGACTTCGAATATTTTTTCCTTTTCAACTTTTTATGTTCGGTTACGGTTTTTATTTTACCGAACCCGACATCTAATACATGAGTACGGATTGTAGAATAAAACATGGGTGAAACCCGATCCGATCTTTTATATTTAATTAGACAATTATACTGTTAGTAATAAAAAAAATTATTCGATTTCCGTCACAAACTTACACGTATATTAAGAAGGAACAATTGACAATTAACTGACGTCAATGTATTATTTAAATTATTTTCAATGGTTACTTTTACTTTTGTATCATTAAAAAAATTGTGGAATATTAAAGTTTTTTAAACCCGTGAAACCCACAAAACCCGAGCGCCTAAATAAAATATGAATTCGATGATTTTTATTTTTGGTTGGTTGGTTACGGGTTGAAAAGACTACAATCCGAATGACATCTAACAGGTTGAAAAAGTATACGAAACCCGACCAACCCGACCCATTTACACCCCTACTTGGTGGTACTTGCTAGCCTGTTCTGCCTAGTGCTATCTTGCTCATTATTGTCACTTCGCTCTGGAATTTTTGTCTTTCAACGTTTAACTTCCCCTCTATGCTTGCTACAATTTGGAGGTTTCAAGTGAATGACCCTTTTTGATATTGTTACAAGTATTTTACTTAAATAGTATTTGTTTTGTTCGTTTTTTCACTATGGATTTCCGTTTCCATTTATTACATTTATATTCCATCTAGCGCTTTTAAAATCCATAATATTGTTCCTTCTTCCCTGTCCATAACTTCACTGAGATCAAATTGTAAAATAGAAAAAAAAAATATCTAAGCAAAAAAGATATGCTACAAAATCATGCATAGTAGATAATAGATAAAAGACAATGGTAATCATTAGATTTGTGTTGGGATTTGTGCTCTATTGGATTTGCACAAATTCGATACTTTTCATTGTCCTAATATGCACTATGAATAGTTTTGGTAGTAGGTAGTCACGAACCCTTCTTAACTGGTGTACAAAATAATGAACAGTTTGAACCAGCTTATGAATAAGTAACTGATCCAGTTTACTAATATCCAGAACATTTTGTTTCCTTAATAATAATTTAAAAAGAAACAAAGTGCAAATTGCTTTATCGTTAGAGTTTTGGAGTACACATATTGATTGCTTTAGCACTCAAGCCCGGAAGGTTTGTTAGCCAACAGTCCCAACTCCTGACATATCTACAATTGTGGTCGTTAGCTACTCAAACAGTTATTTAATTAAGAAAATGGCAATGGTTAATTCACAATGAAAATAAGTTAACAAATTAAAAACATATATATATGCTTTTTATTTGTTAAGTTTCTGTAGGAAAGCGAAATTCACTATGCAACATACTAACACTCAGTCAGAAAATGATATGGCGAAAAACAAGTACATACATTGTTAAAATCATGAAGAGAAACTGCACAGGGATCGAATATTTTCAATGATCGAATCAATGTGGGAGTGAGATCCAGCTGTCCCGGCAAATGGCAGATGTTTTGGTGCTTCAGCTCGATCAAAATAAAATGCACCAGAAACCAATTTCTCCTTAGGCTGTAATGCTAGCCAAATTACAGTGTCTGCACCCTCCTCACTTGTTCTGAGCTTCCCTTGTAATCTAATTAATTATTTGAAAGAAAAAAAATGCATTCAATTGAATTTGATATAAATTTGAACAGTTGATAAAGTGAAAAGAAAAGGTAACATATGAAGAGATGGAATGGATTAGGAAGTTTAGGACTATTATACGAATAACAAAGGTCAATAAGTCTAGCATAATCAAAACTCCAAATATTCTTACAATGAGATTTAACTCTTTTGACTCCGGATAGAAATGAAACCTGAATTGAATCCCAGTATTATTTTTTCCTTTTCAAAGAAGATGTCAAAGTTTCTTCCAATTACAAAAGTATGAAGTTCAGGCACCTGGACTCATTTCAATATCTTTCATGCAATTTACTTGGACACAACTGTTCTCGTTCTTTACTTTTCTTTTCTTTTTCTAAATCAACATTCATATCCTGTTTATGTTCATGAAATACTTGTTTGATTGACATGTATATTCTTGATAAGTTGATAACAATAAATAAGAGATGGAAGTTACTTCTCAGAAAAATCAGGCAAACTCTTGGCTACACCTGGAGTCTCGGCCCAACCAGGGTGCATTGCATAAAAGCCTATCCCTTTATTGCTGTGTTTGTCTGCCCATTTTTCAGTTAATGCCACCTAAAAGTCATAAATTGAAAACAAAACAAAAAAAAACAATATGTTGGTCCTTTTTACTTCTCCTACCAATAATTCTGCTTTATGTTCCAATACCCTAGGCTTCTTAAGATTAGTGCTAACAAGGCCAGCGAAGCGTGCTTTATACATTTAGGTACCCTCCAATAAATGCCATCAATAAAATCTTCTTAGTTAGGTTATTTTTCTTTTTGGGGGTCGAACATTTGTGACTGTTAGCATGAAAAAAAAATGTTTTCTTTTGGTGTTTACATACCAGTCAAAATCAGCATCAATAGATGTAATTGTTCCATACAAACCTGGAGTCTCTTGTTTCGAGCATATTGTAGTGCACCGTCAAATTTGCCTTCACTAAACTGCAATTGTAAAACAATTCATCATAAAAATCTGAATGATCACACGATTCACAGCCCCCAGCCCCAACAACCCAATCCCCAAAAACTGAAAACACAGGGGGGGGGGGGGCATAAGAAGCAAAAAATATTTGCTTTCATGGGAATTCTGAAATTCAAATCCCACACCACATGAACTACTAGTTTCTCGATATTTACTAGAAACTGAGAGATGAAACATCATATACACAGAGAAGAATCATAAGAAGTAAAATGATCAAGTTAAGACGTCAAATCTGAATTCGCTCACATTGTAAGCTGAAGAAATAATTGAATTTAAGAAAAATAACAAACAAAATAAAAAAAATAAATTAAAAAGGACCTGTAAATCTTTTGTTAAAGGGGAGGTGTACATGCCACCCGATGACACAGTGATGACACGTGCATCTGGTGAAGCCTTTTCTAACATAGGCACCAGTAACTCTGTCATGGTGTATGTCCCAGCCACGTTCACCGCAAAATTCAATTCAAGCCTGGTAGAACATATCACAGATTCTAAAGATGATAAAATATGAAATGAAAGCTTAAAAAGTGAATATGACTGGTACACATCCATACTATTCCTGAACAGCTTGATACTTAAAACCCCACTTATACAAACCTTCCATATCCTAACCAAATTTGCTATATACTGGATAGATTATTGAAGGAATCTTTGGTTTACATGCTGGACAGGTACCAAAAATAAAGGACTGCAATTAACTAGTACAGATCCATGGTATACCAGAACAGGTTGTTACCCCACTTATACCAACCTTCAAATCCTCAAGTTAAACCAATTAGTAAATACTTTAAATACCAGAAAGGTCATAAAAAGGAAAGAAAAGAAAACAGAAACACAAGTTCGGGCCTATCATCAAAGACATGTTTCAGTATGAGTTGGTATAGTACTAGAATGCCTATTTACTTATTAGTATAACTACAGGAACCGGTTAAAATAGGTCCTCAGTTGCAAAACTGGAAACTATGCTGTTCAGGTACAATATAGATATGAACAATCAAACTGCAACACTCTAGCTATAAAACAACTTTAGGTAGTGAAAATCACTACTCATATCCAAAGGCCTTATTTGAATTAGAGAGAAGCAGACCCTTCGGGTGTGGTCACACGATTATTCTCGAGTAAGCCGGCATTGTTAACCTAGATAAGAAATACGGTTAGTCGCTTAAATTTATATAATCTTTGCCAAAAGACTGAATAATGATAATAACAAGAAATAGTTTCACTCCATTAAGTTACATCTCAGTAATTGGGCTACCTTTAGGCTTTAACTAATTGCAACAAGTTGGGCCAGGCTACAAATGAAGACCATGTTAGATTTCATTTCCACAAGTTTGGCTGAATTTTTACGTTGGCTCGCTAAGCCTATCACAACCCTCCTCCTTTCCGGGCTTGGGACTTGATATTAAAACATCAAGTTCAACAAATAATTCAAAATATAAGGCCAGGTAATCTATGGCATTTAGTACCAAACATCAAAACAAAAAAGTTTAAACCAACACTTACTAGAACATGTATTGGTCTGTCATTCGATGAAAATTGAGAAATAAAGGTCTTTATGTCTTTCACAGATGATAGATCACAGATCTGTAAGAAAAAGAGGAACAAATTGAGTCGTGACTTCATTTCTGTTTATCAAAAGAAAAGAAAATAGATGGGTACCTTCATACTTGATGGAAGTATACCTGTAGGTGAATATTAGGATTTCCTGTTTTAGAATGGATTTGAGACTGAGCAACTTCTCCTCTCTCTTTATTACGACATACCATATAGACAGTTGCACCTCTGGTACATAAAAGTATATTAGATAACTAAGATTAAAGGTGCTCCTCGGTTTCACAGATGTCCCATTCTGCTGATACCAGTAAGTGTGGTCCAGTACTGGTTTGATCTTAGTTCTTGGTTTGGATCATGTCAAAGTTTCACAGGATCAGTTCGTGCACACAGCATATCTAAGCTGGAGGTACGTGAGCAATTTCAGCAGTTGCGGAAAATTAGAGCAAACTGAGCGCAATTGCATGATGACGAGTGATTCTATTTAACTATATATTGGGTTAAAGTTTTCGCCAATCAATCAGCCAAATGAAGCAACACGCCCGCCCCCCTTCGAAGTCTGCACCCCTCAATTCATATAAGCTTTTTAGTATGACCTTGACTTCCATTTCACCATATTAAATAATTCAGCCTTAACTGAACCAGTCTAGCTGTGAATTTATCCCAACCAAAAATTACAGATTAGAGGAAGAAAGAAAGGTAAAGGATCAATTCAGTAACAGTGCTATATGTGCTGGTACATGCAGATCTACAAATTGCCTTTGACATGTACATTACCGAATCAACTTTGGTACCCCAAGGGAAGATTATAAATTGAACAACATATGTAAATTTCGTACCTTGAAGCCAATCCCTCAGCAGTAGCATAGCCAATTCCAGAATTAGCGCCGGTTACTATACAATTTTTCCCTTCCATTCGAATTTGCATATCCTCTTCCTTGAACTTCTTGGAATGTTCTCTAGAATATTATCAATTACATGAGATTTGTCTAGCACCAGTTATCACAATTCCATACATTGTGCCACCAATATATATTAATTGAGTGGAGAAATACATGAATCCCGATTTTGTGAACTGGGTGAAGCCGTACACCCCAAAAGCCACAGTCCTCCATGCCTGAAATAAAGCTCAATTATATTCCTCCTTAGTTAAATTTAAATCGAAGAAATATCTCATTATCCCAACAATTTTGGAAATAACGAACAATTTGGAACTCCCAGAAACCTCGGAAATGTAATGTAATGCACTAAATTAAATGAATTTTCTATTTTGTACCTTCTGAAGAAACATCTAATTGTTCAAGTTACGAATCCGCGATTAAGCTTTTTCTTTTTCTTGGCTTGATTCCTATTTAAAGACAGTCGGACAGTGACCATGGCGGAAATGCTAGGATAAAGGAGAGCCACGCCAGTACTTTCTTAACAACACAATTAGTCAAAAGGTTGATCTATGTTTAAATGTAATCAACATGAATCAGGTTTAAATGAGTTAGCGTGTAAGTCTAACCTATCAATCTGGTTGATTCAACTGATCTCATCAATTCAATTCAATTCAATTGACTCGATTCGAAAAATTAGAACTTCGAATTTAATTGATTAGTTATGAATTGAACAATTATTAACAAGGTAATTAAAGTTTTGACACGAATTGTGTAAGAAAATGTTGAGTAAACAGATGTACAGTAATATTTTTTATAGAAATAATATGATAGAGCATCTCTATCCTAGAAACTCTTGAAGTTTCTAAATAATTGCCACATCATTTAGAAATTTTATCTTTCTTTAGTTTGTAAATATTTCATCTCTGAAACTAAAAGATTAGAGTTTCTTAATTGCCACATCAGCAAATATTATTAGTGTTGTGAAAGACCGATCAATTTTAGCCAATGATTAAGCCACATCAGAGTTTATAAACTCTAGAGAAAAGTTGCTAAATAAAAAATTCATCTACATCCATGAAATTCGTTTAGAAACTGCCACGTCAGATTAGAAACTCCAAGAATTTCGGAGATGGAGATGCTTAGTAAAATTTATTTCTTTCGAGAAAAAAATCCTCAGAATTATTATATTTAGAGTATGCTATAAGTTTCATTGTAATTTTTTCCATTATAACATTCATTTTTTCATAACAAATCATTCTAAACACGACCCGCCAAATCTATAAAATTCGAGCGTTTAATATAAAGTTAGGATTGAATCATTTCTTCATTGAGTGGTTAATTTATATTGAAATATTGTAACTCACTTTTTAAATGTCCCTCTTACAAGCCCTCCATTATAACAAAAAATAATTTTATTTTTCATCTCCCACTATAATGCTACTGATGTCAAACATTTTAGACCTATAGCTCTCATTAATTGTAGTTACAAAATAATCACAAAGATTTTGACTGCAAGATTGGAACCAGTAATCAAAGAGTTGATTGACCAGTCTCAAGCTGTCTTTTTGAAAAGCGGGATCTTCGATATTATAGTGTGTGTGTCAAAAATTGTTCATTATAAGAGGGAATTGTGCTTAAAATAGAAGAAAGCCTATGATAGAGTGAATTTGACATTTCTTTTTGAGATGTTAAAGACTAGATGTTTTTCCTGATAAAATGATAATGTGGTTCAAACAGTTGTTAATTGGGGGTCATATGTGTATTAATATAAATGGTAACCAAACTCAAATATTTGAGGTTAAAAGGGATTTGAAACAGGGAGATCCTCTATCTCCTATCATATTCAATCTGGTAGCTGACACTCTGAACTGTATGATTAAAAAAGGGAGAGTTGGTGGGTATATCAAGGGATTAGGTCCTACTTTAGATGATGGTAATCAAATAGTTAATATACACTATACAGAGGACACAATAATTTTTTATCAGACTGATTTTGATATAATCCAATACATTAAATGGGCTTTTATAGGGTCTGAAGCTTTAACTGGGTTGAGAGTGAATTACAGCAAATGTGAAATGTATCTCATAAATATAGATGACTCAAAAGCTAGTGTATTAATAAAATACCACGAAAGAGCATAGATTACCACTCTAGGTTCTTCATGTCCGAGTACTTTTTTTAAGGGTGGTAAACATTAAAGAAAGAGCACAAAGCATCTTATCATATTACGATAAGTGTTTCTACTCGGATTACTTCATTTATGGGTGGTAACCATTCAAGAAAACACCACAAAACATCATCTTATTCTTCTATTAGAAGTGTTTCTGATTATGATACTTCATTTATGGGTAGTAATCATTCAAGAAAACACCACAAAGCATCTAATCCTACTATGAGAAGTGTTTTGGAACAAATTACTTCGTTTATGGGTGGTAATTTTTCAAGAAAACCCCGCAAAGCATCATAGCATACTACGAGAAGTGTTTTTTCTACGAATACTTCAATTAAGGGTGGTAACCTTTCACTAAAACACCACTAAAGAGAATAGATTACCACTCTAGGTTCTTCATGTCCGAGTACTTCATTTCATAGTGGTATATATTAAAGAAAGAGCACAAAACATCTTATCCTATTACAATAAGGGTGGTAACCTTTCACTAAAACACCACGAAAGAGCATAGATTACCACTCTAGATTCTTCATGTCCGAGTACTTCTTTTAAGGTGGTAAACATTAAAGAAAGAGCACAAAGCATCTTATCATATTATGATAAGTGTTTCTGCTCGAATTACTTCATTTATGGGTGGTAACCATTCAAGAAAACACCACAACGAATCTTATTCTTCTATGAGAAGTGTTTCTGATTAGGGTACTTCATTTATGGGTAGTAACCATTCAAGAAAACACCACAAAGCATCTAATCCTACTATGAGAAGTGTTTTGGAAGGAATTACTTCGTTTATGGGTGGTAATGTTTCAAGAAAAAACCCTGCAAAGCATAATAGCATACTACAAGAAGTGTTTGTTCTACGAATACTTCAATTAAGGGTGGTAACCTTTTACTAAAACACCACGAAAGAGCATAGATTACCACTCTAGGTTCTTCATATCTCGGTACTTCTTTTAACGATGGTAAACATTAAAGAAAGAGCACAAAGCATCTTATCCCGTTACGATAAGTGTTTTTGCTCGGGTTACTTCATTTATGGGTGGTAACAATTCAAGAAAACACACGAAAGTATCTTGTTCTTCTATGAGAAGTGTTTCTGATAAGGGTACATTTATGGGTAGTAACCATTCAAGAAAACACTACAAATCATCTTATCTTACTAAGAAAAGTGTATTAGAAAGAATTACTTCGTTTATGGGTGGTAACATTTGAAGAAAACCACGCAAAGCATCATAGCATACTACGAGAAATATTTGTTCTACGAATACTTCAATTAAGGATGGTAAACTTTACTAAAACACCACTAAAGAGCATAGATTACCACTCTAGGTTCTTCATGTCCGAGTACTTCATTTAAGGGTGGTAAACATTAAATAAAGAGCACAAAGCATCTTATCCTATTACGATAAGTGTTTCTGCTCGGATTATATCATTTATGAAGGGTAACCATTCATGAAAATGCCACAAAGCATCATATGCTTCTAAGAGAAGTGTTTTTTGATCAGGGTACTTCATTTATGGATGATAATCATTCACTAAAATACCACAAAGCATCTTATTCTAGTACATGAAGAGTGTCAGAACGAATTACTTCGTTTATGGGTGGTAATGTTCCAAGAAAACTCCGCAAAGCATCATATCATACTACGAGCAGTGTTTGTTCTACGAATACTTCAATTAAGAGTGGCACCTATCACTAAAACACCACGAATGATCATAGATTACCACTCTAGGTTCTTCATGTCTAGTACTTCATTGAAGGGTGGTAAACATTAAAGAAAGAGCACAAAGCATCTTATCCTATTACGATAAGTGTTTCTGATCGGATTAAAGCTTTTATGAAAGATAACCAATCATGAAAACACAACAAAGCATCTTATGCTTCTAAGAGAAGTGTTTTTTATCAGGGTACTTCATTTATGGGTGATAACCATTCACTAAAACACCACAAAGCATCTTATCCTAGTACAAGAAGAGTTTCGGAACGAATTACTTCGTTTATGGGTGGTAACGTTTCAAGAAAACCCTGCAAAGCATCATAATATACTACGAGAAGTGTTTGTTCTACGAATACTTCAATTAAGGGTGGTAACCTTTGACTAAAACACCACGAAAGAGCATAAATTACCACTCGGTTATTCATGTCCGAGTACTTCATTTGAGGGTGGTAAACATTAAAGAAAGAGCACAAAGCATCTTATCCTGTTACGATAAGTATTTTTGCTCGGATTACTTCATTTATGAGCGGTAACCATTGAAGAAAACGCCACAAAGCATCTTATTCTTCTATGAGAATAGTTTCTGATCGGATTACATCATTTATGAATGATAACCATTCATAAAAATACAACAAAGAATCTTATGCTTCTAAGAGAAGTGTTTTTTATCAGGGTACTTCATTTATGGGTGATAACCATTCACTAAAACACCACAAAACATCTTCTCCTAGTACAAGAAGAGTTTCGGAATGAATTACTTCGTTTATGGGTGGTAACGTTTCAAGAAAACCATGGAAAGCATCATAGCATACTATGAGAAGTGTTTGTTCTACGAATACTTCAATTAAGGGTGGTAACCTTTGACTAAAACACCACGAAAGAGCATAAATTACCACTCTAGGTTCTTCATGTCCGAGTACTTCATTTGAGGGTGGTAAACATTAAAGAAAGAGCACAAAGCATCTTATCCTGTTACGATAAGTGTTTCTGCTCGGATTACTTCATTTATGAGTGGTAACCATTCAAAAAAATTTCACAAAGCATCTTATTCTTTTATGAGAAGTGTTTCTGATCTGGATACTTCATTTATAGGTAATAGCCATTCAAGAAAATACCACAAAGCATCTTATCCTACAACAAGAAGTGTTTCGGAACGAATTACTTCGTTTTTGGGTGGTAACGTTTCAAGAAAAACTTTCAAAGCATCATAACATACTACGAGAAGTGTTTGTTTCTTCGAATACTTCAATTAAGGGTGGTAACCATTAACTAAAACACCACAAAGTTGCATAGAATTGCCAGCTCGGTAGAGTTCTTCATTTAGGGTGGTATACATTCAAGAAATAGCAGAAAAGCATTTCTATAAAGTACAGGTACTTGTTCGATATTAAGGTTCGAATTTATTATGCGTGGTAACCATTCAAGAAATACCACAAATGCTTCTTATTCTTCTAAGAGATCATATTCTATGATGATAAGTGTTTCTGATCGGATTACATCATTTATGAATGGTAACCATTCATGAAAACTCCACAAAGCTTATCTATAAAGAAGTGTTTTAGAAAGAAGGTACTTCTTTATGGGTTAAAGAAGCCTTTCACTATTAGGTGAGTGTTTTTATGGGGTTTACTTATTCTAGTACATTCTAGATACAAGTAATTAGTTTCAGAGTTCTGTGATTACTTCGTTTAGGGGTGGTAACATTTCAATAAAACCCTGCAAAGCATCGTAGCATACTACGAGAAGTATTTGTTCTACGAATACTTCAATTAAGGATGGTAACCTTTAACTAAAACACCATGAAAGAGCATAAATTACCACTCTAGGTTCTTTATGTCGAAGTAATTCTTTTAAGGGTGGTATACATTCAAGTTAATAGTAGAAAGCATCTTATCCTATTACGATAAGTGTTTCTGCTTGAATTACTTCATTTATGGGTGGTAACCATTCAAGAAAACACTACAAAACATCTTATTCTTCTATTAGAAGTATTTTTTATCAAGGTACTTCAATTATGGGTGGTAATCATTCAAGAAAACACCACAAGGCATGTTATCCTACTACGGGAAGTGTTTCGGAACGAATTACTTCATTTATGTGTGGTAACGTTTAAAAAGACACCGCAAAGCATCATAGTATACTACAATAAGTGTTTCCTCTCGAATACTTCAATTAATGGTGGTAACCTTTAACTAAAACACCACGAAAGAGCATAGATTACTACTCTAGGTTCTTCATGTCCGAGTACTTCATTGAAGGGTGGAAAACATTAAAGAAAGAGCACAAAGCATCTTATCCTATTACGATAAGTGTTTCTGATCGGATTACATCATTTATGAATGGTAACCATTCATAAAAACACAACAAAGCATCTTATGCTTCTAAGAGAAGTATTTTTGATCAGGGTACTTCATTTATGAGTGATAACCATTCACTAAAACACCACAAAGCATCTTATCCTACTACAAGAAGTGTTTCAGAATGAATTACTTCGTTTATGGGTGGTAAGGTTTCAAGAAAACCCTGGAAAGCATCATAACATACTACGAGAAGTATTTATTCTAAGAATACTTCAATTAAGGATGGTAACCTTTGACATTTTACACCATGAAAGAGCATAAATTTCCACTCTAGGTTCTTCATGTCCGAGTACTTCATTTGATGGTGGTAAACATTAAAGAAAGAGCACAAAGCATCTTATCCTGTTACGATTAGTGTTTCTGCTCGGATTACTTCATTTATGAGTGGTAGCCATTCAAGAAAACGCCACAAATCATCTTATCCTTTTACGATAAGTGTTTCTGCTCGAATTTACTTCATTTATAGGTGGTACTATTCACGAAAACACCACAAAGCATCTTATTCTTCTATGAGAAGTGTTTCTGATCAGGGTACTTCAATTATGGGTGGTAACCATTCAAGAAAATACCACAAAGCATGTTATCCTACTACGAGAAGTGTTTCAGAACGAATTACTTCATTTATGGGTGGTAACGTTTCAAGAAAACCCTGCAAAGCATCATAGCATACTACGAGAAGTGTTTGTTCTTCGAATACGTCAATTAAGGATGATAACCTTTGACTAAAACGCCACGAAAGAGCATAAATTAGCGCACTAGGTTCTTCATGTCCGAGTACTTCATTTGAGGGTTGTAAACACTAAAGATAGAGCATAAAGCATCTTATCCTGTTACGATAAGTGTTTCTGCTCGGATTACTTCATTTATGAGTGGTAATCATTGAAGAAAACGCCACAAAGCATCTTATTTTTCTATGAGAAGTGTTTCTGATCAGGATACATCATTTATGGGTGATAGCCATTCAAGAAAATACCACAAAGCATCTTATCCTACTACATGAAGTGTTTCGGAACGAATTACTTCGTTTATGGGTAGTAACGTTTCAAGAAAAACCTGCAAAGCATCATAGCATACTACGAGAAGTGTTTGTTTCTTCGAATACTTCAATTAAGGGTGGTAACTTTTAATTAAAACATCACAAAGTGCATAAATTACCACTCTAGGTTCTTCATGTCAAAGTACTTCATTTTAGGGTGGTATACATTCAAGAAAATAGCAGAAAGCATCTTATCATATTACGAGAAGTGTTTATGTTCTAATTGCTTCATTTATGGGTGGTAACCATTCAAGAAAATACAACAAAGCATCTTATTCTTCTATGAGATGTGTTTCTGATCGGGTTCTTCAATTATGGGCGGTAACCATTCAAGAAAACACCACAAAGCATGTTATCCTACTACGAGAAGTGTTTCAGTACGAATTACTTCATTTATGGGTGGTAACCTTTCACTAAAACACCACGAAAGAGCATATATTACCACTCTAGGTTCTTCATGTCTGAGTACTTCTTTTAAGGGTGATATACATTAAAGAAAGAGCACAAAGCATATTATCCTATTACGAAAAAGTGTTTCTGCTCGGATTACTTCATTTATGGGTGGTAACTATTCCAGAAAACACCACAAAGCATCTTATTCTACTATGAGACATGTTTTGGAACAAATTACTTTGTTTATGGGTGGTAACATTTCAAGAAAATCCTGCAAATCATCATAGTATACTACGAGAAGTATTTGTTTTACGAATACTTCAATTAAGGGTGGTACCTTTCACTAAAACACCACGAAAGAGCATAGATTACCATTTTAGGTTCTTAATGTCCGAGTACTTCATTGAAAGGTGGTAAACATTAAAGAAAGTGCACAAAGCATCTTATCCTATTACAATAAGTGTTTCTATTCGAATTACTTCATTTATGGGTGGTAACCATTCAAGAAAACAGCACAAAACATCTTATCCAACTACAAGAAGTATTTCGGAACGAATTACTTCGTTTATGGGTGGTAACTTTTCAAGAAAACCCTGCAAAGCATCATAGCATACTACGAGAAGTGTTTGTTCTACGAATACTTCAATTAAGGGTGGTAACCTTTAACTAAAATACTACGAAAGAACATAAATTACCACTCTTGGTTCTTTATGTCGAAGTACTTCATTGAAGGGTGGTAAACATTAAAGAAAGAGCACAAAGCATCTTATGCAACTACGATAAGTGTTTCTGCTCGGATTACATCATTTATGAATGGTAACCATTCATGAAAACACCACAAAGCATCCGATGCTTCTAAGAAAATTGTTCCTGATTAGATTACTTTATTTTTGGGTGATAACCATTCACTAAATCACCACAAAGCATCTTATCATAGTACAAGAAGAGTTTCCGAACGAATTACTTCGTTTATGGGTGGTAATGTTTCTAGAAAATCCTGCAAGGCATCATAGCATACTACGAGGAGTGTTTGTTATACAAATATTTCAATTAAGGATGGTAACCTTTAATTAGAACACCACGAAAGAGAATAAATTACCACTCTAGATTATTCATGTCGAAGTACTTCATTTAAGGGTGGTATACATTCAAGAAAATAGCACAAAACATCTTATTCTGTTACGATAAGTGTCTGCTCGAATTACTTCATTTATGGGTGGTAACCATTCAAGAAAACACCACAAAGCATCTTATTCTTCTATGAGAATTGTTTCTGATCAGGGTACTTCAATTATTGGTGTAACCATTCAACAAAACACCACAAAGCATGTTATCCTACTACGAGAAGTGTTTCAAAACGAATTACTTCGTTTATGGATGGTAACGTTTCATGAAAACCCCGCAAAGCATCATAGCATACTACGAGAAGTGTTTGTTCTACGAATACTTCAATTAAGGGTGGTAACCTTTCACTAAAACACCACAAAGCATCTTATCTTATTACGATAAGTGTTTCTAATCGGATTACATCATTTTTGAATGGTAACCATTCATAAAAACACAACAAAGCATCTTATGCTTCTAATAGAAGTGTTTTTTATCAGGGTACTTCATTTATGGGTTATAATCATTCACTAAACACCACAAAGCATGTTATCCTACTACAAGAAGTGTTTCGGAACTAATTACTTCGTTTATGGGTGGTAACGTTTCAAGAAAACCCTGAAAGCATCATAACATACTACGAGAAATGTTTGTTCTACGAATACTTCAATTAAGGGTGGTAACCTTTCACTAAAATACCACGAAAGAGCATAGATTACCACTCTAGGTTCTTCATGTCCGAGTACTTCATTGAAGGGTGGTAAACATTAAAGAAAGAGCACAAAGCATTTTATGCTATTACGATAAGTGTTTCTGCTCGTATTACATCATTTATGAATGGTAATCATTAATGAAAACACCACAAAGCCTCTTATGTTTCTAAGAAAAGTGTTACTGATCAGGGTACTTTATTTATGGGTGATAACAAATCACTAAAACACCACAAAACATCTTATCCTACTACAAGAAGTGTTTCGAAATGAATTACTTCATTTATGGGTGGTAATGTTTCAAGAAAACCCCACAAAGCATCATAGCATAATACGAGATGTGTTTGTTCTACGAATACTTCATTTAAGGTTGGTAACCTTTCACTGAAACACCACGAAAGAGCATAGATTACCACTCTAGATTCTTCATGTCCGAGTAATTCATTGAAGGGGGTAAACATTAAAGAAAGAGCACAAAGCATCTTATTCTATTACGATTAGTGTTTCTGCTCGGATTACTTTATTTATGGGTGGTAACTATTCAAGAAAACACCAAAAAGCATCTTATCCTACTATGAGAAGTTACTTGGAACGAATTACATCGTTTATGGGTGGTAACATTTCAAAAAACATTGCAAAGCATCATATCATTCTACGAGAAGTGTTTGTTCTATGAATACTTCAATTAAGGGTGGTAACCTTTAACTAAAATACTACGAAAGAACATAAATTACCACTCTTTGTTCTTTATGTCGAAGTACTTCTTTTAAGGGTGATATACATTCAAGAAAATATTGAAAGCATCTTATAATTTTACGATAAGTGTTTCCGTTCGAATTACTTCATTTATGGGTGGTAACCATTCAAGAAAACACCACAAAGCATCTTATTCTCCAATGAGATGTGTTTCTAATCAGAATACTTCAATTATGGGTGGTAACCATTCAAGAAAACACTACAAAGCATTTATCCTACTACGAGAAGTGTTTTGGAACGAATTACTTCATTTATGGGTGGTAACTTTTCAAGAAAACACCGCAAAGCATCATAGCATACTACGAGAAGTGTTTGTTCTACGAATACTTCAATTAAGGGTGGTAACCTTTCACTAAAACACCACGAAGGAGCATAGATTACCACTCTAGGTTCTTCATGTCCAGGTACTTCTTTTAAGGATGGTAGACATTAATGAAAGAGCACAAAGCATCTTATCCAGTTATGATAAGTGTTTCTGATCGGATTACATCATTTATGAATGGTAACCATTCATGAAAACACAACAAAGCATCTTATGCTTCTAAGAGAAGTGTTTTTTATCAGGGTACTTCATTTATGGGTGATAACCATTCACTAAAACACCACAAATCATCTTATCCTACTACAAGAAGTGTTTCGGAACGAATTACTTCGTTTATGGGTGGTAACGTTTCAAGAAAACCCCACTAAGCATCTTACCATACTACGAGAAGTGCTTGTTCTACGAATACTTCAATTAAGGGTGATAACCTTTCACTAAAACACCACGAAGGAGCATAGATTACCACTCATGTCCCGGTACTTCTTTTATGGGTGGTAGACACTAAAGAAAGAGCACAAAGCATCTTAACCTGTTACGATAAGTGTTTATGCTCGGATTACTTCATTTATGGATGGTAAAAATTAAAGAAAGAGCACAAAGAATCTTATCCTGTTATGATAAGTGTTTCTGTTCGGATTATTTCATTTACGGGTGGTAACCATTCAAGAAAACACCACAAAGCATCTTATCCTACTGTGAGAAGTGTTTTGGAACGAATTACTTCGTATATTGGGTGGTAACATTGCAAGAAAATCCCGCAAAGCATCATAGCATACTACGAGAAGTGTTTGTTCTACAAATACTTCATTTAAGGGTGGTAACATTTCACTAAAACACCACGAAAGAGCATAAATTACCACTCTAGGTTCTTCATGTCCGAGTACTTCATTGAATGGTGGTAACCATTAAATAAAGAGCACAAAGCATCTTATCCTATTACGATAAGAGTTTCTGATTGGATTACATCATTTATGAATGTTAACCATTCATCAAAACACAACAAAGCATCTTATGCTTCTAAGAGAAGTGTTTTTATCAGGATACTTCATTTATAGGTGATAATCTTTCACCTAAACACCACAAAGCATCTTATCCTACTACAAGAATTGTTTTAGAATGAATTACTTCGTTTATGGGTGGTAACGTTTCAAGAAAACCCTGCAAAGCATCATAGCATACTACGAGAAGTGTTTGTTTTACTAATACTTCAATTAAGGGTGTTAACCTTTCACTAAAACACCACTAAAGAGCATAGATTGCCACTCTAAGTTCTTCATGTCGGAGTACTTCATTGAAGGGTGGTAAACATTAAAGAAAGAGCACAAAGCATCTTATGCTACTACAATAAGTGTTTCTGCTCGGATTACATCATTTATGAATGGTAACTATTCATGAAAACACCACAAAGCATCCGATGCTTCTAAGAAAGTGTTTCTGATTAGAGTACTTTATTTATGGGTGATAACCAATCACTAAAACACCGCAAAGCATCTTATCCAACTACAAGAAGTGTTTAGGAACGAATTACTTCGTTTATGGGTGGTAACGTTTCAAGAAAACACCACGAGAAGTGTTTGTTCTACGAATTCTTCAATTAAGGGTGGTAACCATTACTAAAACACCACGAAAGAGCATAGGTTACCACTCTAGGTTCTTCATGTTCGAGTACTTCAATGAAGGGTGGTACACATTAAAGAAAGAGCACAAAGCATCTTATCCTATTACGATACGTGTTTCTGATCGGATTACATCATTTATGAATGGTAATCATTCATGAAAACACCACAAAGCATCTTATGCATCTAAGAGAAGTGTTTTCGAAAAGGATACTTCATTTATGGGTGATAACTATTCACTAAAACACCACAAAGCATCTTATCCTAGTACAAGAAGGGTTTCGAAATGAATTACTTCATTTATGGGTGGTAATGTTTCAAGAAAACTTTGCAAAGCATCATAGCATACTACGAGAAGTGTTTGTTCTACGAATACTTCAATTAAGGGTCGTAACCTTTAACTAAAATACTACGAAAGAGCATAAATTACCACTCTTGGTTCTTTATGTCGAAGTACTTCTTTTATGGGTAGTATACAATCAAGAAAATATAGAAAGCATCTTATCCTTTTACAATAAGTGTTTCTGTTCGAATTACTTCATTTATGGGTGGTAACCATTCAAGAAAACACCACAAAGCATCTTATTCTCCTATGAGAAGTGTTTCGGAACGAATTACTTCGTTTATGGGTGGTAACGTTTCAAGAAAACCCCACTAAGCATCTTACCATACTACGAGAAGTGCTTGTTCTACGAATACTTCAATTAAGGGTGATAACCTTTCACTAAAACACCACGAAGGAGCATAGATTACCACTCATGTCCCGGTACTTCTTTTATGGGTGGTAGACACTAAAGAAAGAGCACAAAGCATCTTAACCTGTTACGATAAGTGTTTATGCTCGGATTACTTCATTTATGGATGGTAAAAATTAAAGAAAGAGCACAAAGAATCTTATCCTGTTATGATAAGTGTTTCTGTTCGGATTATTTCATTTACGGGTGGTAACCATTCAAGAAAACACCACAAAGCATCTTATCCTACTGTGAGAAGTGTTTTGGAACGAATTACTTCGTATATTGGGTGGTAACATTGCAAGAAAATCCCGCAAAGCATCATAGCATACTACGAGAAGTGTTTGTTCTACAAATACTTCATTTAAGTGTGGTAACCTTTCACTAAAACACCACGAAAGAGCATAAATTACCACTCTAGGTTCTTCATGTCCGAGTACTTCATTGAATGGTGGTAATCATTAAATAAAGAGCACAAAGCATCTTATCCTATTACGATAAGAGTTTCTGATTGGATTACATCATTTATGAATGTTAACCATTCATCAAAACACAACAAAGCATCTTATGCTTCTAAGAGAAGTGTTTTTTATCAGGATACTTCATTTATAGGTGATAATCTTTCACCTAAACACCACAAAGCATCTTATCCTACTACAAGAAGTGTTTTAGAATGAATTACTTCGTTTATGGGTGGTAACGTTTCAAGAAAACCCTGCAAAGCATCATAGCATACTACGAGAAGTGTTTGTTTTACTAATACTTCAATTAAGGGTGTTAACCTTTCACTAAAACACCACTAAAGAGCATAGATTGCCACTCTAAGTTCTTCATGTCGGAGTACTTCATTGAAGGGTGGTAAACATTAAAGAAAGAGCACAAAGCATCTTATGCTACTACAATAAGTGTTTCTGCTCGGATTACATCATTTATGAATGGTAACCATTCATGAAAACACCACAAAGCATCCGATGCTTCTAAGAAAAGTGTTTCTGATTAGAGTACTTTATTTATGGGTGATAACCAATCACTAAAACACCGCAAAGCATCTTATCCAACTACAAGAAGTGTTAGGAACGAATTACTTCGTTTATGGGTGGTAACGTTTCAAGAAAACACCACGAGAAGTGTTTGTTCTACGAATTCTTCAATTAAGGGTGGTAACCATTCACTAAAACACCACGAAAGAGCATAGATTACCACTCTAGGTTCTTAATGTCCGAGTACTTCATTGAAGGGTGGTAAACATTAAAGAAAGTGCACAAAGCATCTTATGCTATTACAATAAGTGTTTCAATTCGAATTACTTCATTTATGGGTGGTAACCATTCAAGAAAACACCACAAAGCATCTTATTCTTGTATGAGAATTGTTTCTGATCAGGTACTTCATTTATGGGTGATAATCATTCACTAAAACACCACAAAGCATCTTATCCTACTTTAAGAAGTATTTCAGAACGAATTACTTCGTTTATGGGTGGTAACGTTTCAAGAAAACCCTGCAATGCATCATAGCATACTACGAGAAGTGTTTGTTCTACGAATACTTCAATTAAGGGTGGTAACCTTTCACTAAAACACCACGAAAGAGCATAGATTACCACTCTAGGTTCTTCATGTCCGAGTACTTCATTGAAGGGTGGTAAACATTAAATAAAGAGCACAAACCATCTTATTCTATTGCGATAAGTGTTTCTCATCGGACTGCATCATTTGTGAATGGTAACCATTTATAAAAACACAACAAAGCATATTATGCTTCTAAGAGAAGTGTTTTTTATCAGGGAACTTAATTTATGGGTGATAATCTTTCACTAAAACACCACAAAGCATCTTATCCTACTACAAGAAGTGTTTTAGAATGAATTACTTCGTTTATGGGTGGTAACATTTCAAGAAAACCCTGCAAAGCATCATAGCATACTACGAGAAGTGTTTGTTTTACGAATACTTCAATTAAGGGTGGTAACCTTTCACTAAAACACCAATAAAGAGCATAGATTACCACTCTAGGTTCTTCATGTCCGAGTACTTCATTGAATGGTGCTAATCATTAAAGAAAGAGCACAAAGCATCTTATCCTATTACGATAAGAGTTTCTGATTGGATTCATTTATGAATGTTAACCATTCATCAAAACACAACAAAGCATCTTATGCTTCTAAGAAAAGTCTTTTTTTTATCAGAGTACTTCATTTTTGGGTGATAACCATTCACTAAAACACCACAATGCATCTTATCCTACTACAAGAAGTGTTTCAGAACGAATTACTTCGTTTACGGATAGTAACATTTCAAGAAAACCATGCAAAGCATCATAGCATACTACGAGAAGTGTTTGTTCTACGAATACTTCTATTAAGGTGGTACCTTTCACTAAAACACAACGAAAGATCGTAGATTACCACTCTAGATTCTCCATGTCCAAGTACTTCATTTAAGGGTGATAAACATTAAAGAAAGAGCACAAATAATCTTATCATATTACGATAGTGTTTCTGATCGAATTACATCATTTATGAATGGTAACCATTCATGAAAACACCACAAAGCATCTTATGCTTCTAAGAGAAGTGTTTTTTGATCAGGG
>CAXKVX010003106.1:0-36601 GCA_964058865.1 Eleocharis quinqueflora
ACCAAAAGTAACCTGACAAATGCAGGGGGGGGATACCATGAAAAGTATATAAAAGAATGTTAAATTATAATGATTCCAAAAGTAAATCTATAACAGTAAACATAATTAATTGCTCATAAAATACAATAAGTATAAACAAATGTTCCGTTTTCTCAGGTATACATCAAGTCAAAATGAGCTACGTACTAAGTTCTATCTACAAGGAACTAATATTTCTATATTTCATACTCCTAAATCTAAATCAAAGAGATACTTTTGACGACTCATTAGATCCCATCGTATCACTGATGGAGCATCTGTGGAGTATCTGAGCCTTTTCCGTTGCAAAACTCAAGTCCCTGCAAACCAGTTTTTTGAGCCCTTCAGTTTTATTGCTCAACCTGAAGATCTTCACTATTTACATCATAAATCGGCGATTTCAATTCGCAGAGTGGGAAACAAAGTCACCATTGAAGCTCTCAGCTTCAAGTGAGGTTTTATAAGTTTTTGATGATTTCAAATCTACAATTGCAGAGCGAAGGGAGTGATTTGGGATGAGATTTTTGTTAGGAAGCTTTAAATTTGTCATTGGAGATATGTCATGCATTCCTAGCCATAATTCAATTGATTTGCGGTCATATGTATATCCATCTGATGCGACACAAGGATCCTCCATCACTTCCTATATTTTTTTAAAAGACAATTAAATATATTAGATTATGCATGCTAAAGGATCATCATACCTGCATGTAACCAAAAGTTGGTCAACAGGTCTGAGAGAGAGAGGCAGAGAGAGAACCAGTTGCCCCTCGAAATTGGGCTTTTTTCCCATCCGGTACATATTAGTCCCTTATCAATACCAGACCTAACATAACTTGAAAAATATTAACTGCCCTTTTGTTTTTGTTGTTGCTTCCGGAATAAAACTTAAGCTGGACATATTATGAGAAATAACATCTCGTTTTCCAACATATCCATCTGAATTACCAAAAGGACCTAAAATCATGCTCACATTTCTGTTTGAACAGCAAAGAACTAACCTGAAGTATGGGACACATAAAGTGGCTTGGTGGAGCTGTAGGCTCTTTTGCTGTCCTCGCATGCTCCTTCAACCTCTCCAGCACTGGTACAACTTTAACACTCAAGTCAGGTCGATCTTTTTGTCTCAACTCAGCACAACTCAAACCAATTAAAGCCATCTCTGTTGTCTCTTGAATAGGCCAGTTTCCAGCCTTTGAGTCCAACAGATCAGTTAAATACCGTCCCTTAACTGCACCCTCAACCAAGGATGTTAGACCCACTGGTGATTTGCCTGTCAAGAGTTGTAATATAACCACCCCTAGTGCATACACATCAGATTTCACAGAAACTGTGCCAGTATGCTGGTACTCTGGGTCTATGTAACAAAATGTACCAACCGGTGCTGTATCCCTTGACCCACTAGGCCTGGTTTGGTTTATATTGGGAAGTAAGATTGATAAGCCGACATCTCCAATCTTGCTAAGAAGATTGTGGTCAAGTAGAATGTTAGCGGGTTTAAGGTCGCGATGGATTATTGGGCAGGGTTTAGTGGAGTGGAGGAAGGCCAATGCGGTTGCCACTTCATAGGCTATCCGAAATCGGTCATGCCACTGGAGGGGTGCTGTGTTGTCCTTGCAGTGGAGACGATCATCTAGGCTACCATTTTGCATATACTCGTAGATTAAGCAGCCATGCTCCGGACATGCACCAAGAAGGAGAAGCAAATGTGGATCTCGAATTTTACTTAAAATTTTGATCTGAAAGGTTTAAACTTTATTTCAGATAGTGGTCTACAAAAGGGAATTCAACCTGAAAATACCGTACTGTAGTGGAAAATGCTGTCATCTGTTGGACAGCACCTGGGGAGTTCTATTTTGTTACCATTTGATGCCGAGGACACACTAAGCCATAACTAGACAATTCGACACCAAAAAGTAACAATAAAAGGAAAAAGGGAGATGCACAGAATCCAACTGATACATTTGGAAATTTTACCCAGGCGTCATCCAAAATTTAAAAGTGCCTTTGTTCTAAAATTTGTTTGGGCATTGTACACTATATATATAAGTACCTGTGAAATTGCAGTAGTATTTGTAAACTAAAATATAGGAATAAAAAATATTTCACACTAAAATAACAAGTTAATGTGAATAACAAGTTTGCGACTAAAGGCTTTGTTGTTGTTGTTGTTATTGTTGTTGTAAAGTGAACAACAAAAAATAAGAAAAACTAAATCTTACCTCCTGCTTGAGTTGCTTGATACCATAACCCTCGAGCGAGTGAAGGACCTTGACAGCAGCAACTGTATGCCTAAATTTCCCTTTATATACTGCCCCATTGGAGCCTCTACCAATCATAAGCTCATCAGAAAATGACGACGTGGCATCCTCAATCTCTTGCCAGGTGTACCTATAAAAATCCTCCCCATCTCTGTAATCACATTCTAAAGACATCCTCGCTAGGTTTTCCTGCTCTCCATTCACACTGTCGTCTAGCTCTGCCTTCTCTCGTTCTTCGGTCTTTTTCATGGCTAAACTTCTCTCATTGTTTTCTCGTGCCTTTATCTCTTTGAGCTGGATCTCTTCTGCGATTCTTTCGATTTCTAGTCCTTGTACCTGACACCAAAATAACCTTACCATGATTTGTCAAAGCCTAATGTATTTACTTTAGCTGCAATCAAACATAAAGGAAAAACAGAAGAAATATACTTCGAAATTGAACAGGAATAGGCCAATCATCAAAAGGGGCGGATCCAGAAAGAAATTTAGAGCAAGAAAATACTAATCTTGATTCTTTGGGTGGAGCATAAAAACGTTTATTTGAATTATGAGAATAGTTACATTCTCTTTTCCAAAACATCATAGGAAAAAAACTAAAACAAGCAGAATCTCATTTTTTGAACCGGATTAGGCAACTATTCCACCTTTCTATAAGCTAGCTCTGCCACTGTTTTATTACTGGTATGTTAAAGAAATCAGAACATACTTTTCGTGAGGCATGAGCAGATTCATTTTGAGCAGCCTCAAAAGTTTTTTGGAAGTGATGCAGTTTGACTCTCAGCCTCTCAAGCTCCAAGCTTAGATCCTGCAAGTTAGGAGAAATTATCTCTGGGAGTGATTTTTTTGTGTGTGAAGGGAAATGGACTTATTGACAACTGATGTCAAGGCAGAACTTTTGACCTCTGCTGAAGTCAAATTTCAAATATAAACCAAAATCGTAGATATATTCTTTATCACTTAGATTGACCAACAATCTAAAATTTGGTGCAAATAGTAGATCACATATGTACTGTTTATAACTAAATCATTAATTTTGAAATCACATGATGAATGACCGATTGTTATCTTTCAAATTTCACCAAATTTGATAATGGCCAATATAGATTGTAAGGTTTACATTACCTGGATACTGGAATATGACAAATCTGTTCTGGAATCTGAAACTGAGCTCGACAAATCATCAGAATACCATGAGTGGGGCTTTTCTGAGTTCAAGCTTGTATAGCTAGAAAGCAATATATCACTGTATCTTGAATTGGAAACATTTTTGTTTATATTTGCATGAGTCTGGTCTCTCTGCGGATTTATTGATGGGTACCTATGCAATAACTTTGGCAATTCAGCAGTATCAGCCCATTCTGCAAATAAGACGAGGTTAATCATGACTTATTTTCCCAGAAAAGAACTTTTCTCAATTTGATACACCTAAAAGCACCCTCAAATATATAGAGATGGCCTTTCATCTGTACCAAATTCTGAAAAGCAGGAGTTTTGCTAAAGTCATTAAATTTTACATAAAAGAAGCCCTAATATTGGACAAAGTTTTTTTTTAGATAAAGATGGGAGTCAAAATACCAAAATTTAAATGATCTAAAGTACTCCCATCCGGGTTTCAAACCCATGACCTCTCACATAGAGGACATTGCTCTTAACCAATATTGGATAAAGTCTTCAAAATATAATTTCCAGTTATTCTAATTGGTCATAGGTTAAAAGCTCTAATTGCTCAGGTCCTATCTCATTTTATATTTTATATTTATCAAAAACAGCTGTCACATTTGTTTAGACTTTAGATACTTCAACAACGACAATAAAATTTTTAGTCCCAAACAAGTTGGGATATGCTAGAAACTAAATCCAATCGAAATAATAAAAAATCAATGTAAATAATATTAATATAACAAATAATAAGGATAATATCTAGAGTGCTTATAATAATAGCAGCAAAAATAGTAATAGTAATAATAATATTAATAGTAGTAGTTATAATAATACTATAATAGTAATAGTAGTACTAATAATAATAGTAAACTATGCTAGAATCATAAGTGTCTAAACTAGTGTCATGCGTATCTAATTGTGACGAAAAGTCGCACAAAATCAATTTGTCCTCTCTCTTGGTAAGTGTCTAAACTAATAGTACTCTTAACTCGTTTGTTCTCTCTCCGGGTAAGAACAACATCAATATGACTCGAGTGTTGGCTACTGCTCAACGTAACTAAATGAGATTGTCTATTTCTGAAGGTGTCAGCTATAATGAGGTTATAGGCTACAACGAAGTTCAAGATGTTTTTTATCCCTCTTGATTCCTATACTATATCCAAAACTCCCGTGCACTCCTTCGAAATCCCCACTAGTTGTACCAGCATGGACGTTGAAGTCTCCTCCTATGAAAAGCTTCTCACCGCTAGACACACCTCTAAGCATATCTTCTAGATCTTTCCAAAACTGTTTCTTGACGTTCTCGTACAAACCTATGTGCGGGGCATACACACTAACGGCGATTAAGATTAAAACACCAACGACCAACTTGACTAGGATAATTCGATCCCCTTGTCTCCTACGTTGACAACTTCATTCTTGAGGCTCTCGTTAATTAAGATGCCAACTCCATTCATGCTTTGTTCTGTTCATGTGTACCATAGCTTGAAACCAGTATTCACCACCTCCTTCGCCTTTTGGTTCGTCCATTTGGTCTCTTGAAAGCATAAAATATTTACATGTCTGCTAATCGCAATATTAACTAACTCTCTCAGCTTTCTCGTTAAGTACCCTACATTCCAACTACTTAAACAAATCATACACTCCTCAGCTAGCTTTCTTACCCCTAGCACTCGTTGAGTAAAGTGCTAAGACCCTTACTCATTTGTCACTACATTCAGTATCGGTGCATAGCGCCACCAAGAGAGTGACGTCCCAACGAAAATCTATTGAGTTCCATTTCCATGAGAATGACTCGGATTTTACGTTGACTCGTCAAGCACCTATCATACATCCTCCTTTCCAGGCATGAGACCGGCTATATTGCAAAGACAACCTAGGCGGAGTTCTTAGATTAGAACAAAAGAACAAAATAAAATGTGGAAGAGGTTCAAAACAACACACCTGAGCTTACAATAGAAGAGCGGCTTGTCGAGGTTGATGAAATGTCACTGATAATGTGCCCCTGTGTGTCTGGATTGTACGTCTTACCATCTACTTCAGTTGTTGCAGGTTTCACCAAAAACAGTTTTCCGTTGGAGATAACATACACTGTACAGAAGCTGGGCATGCTTGCTGATATTCTAGAGCTCAATTGGGTTGCACTTATTTTCCTGCAAACAAATATCTTATAATCAATTAGCTTATACTTAACGGAACTAACTTTACAGTAGGACTGGTACAAGTATGCTGTACATCAACAATTGCAAATTCAGGTGGTAAGACAATTTTTAGATGATAACTTGAAAACAAACTGTATTTGCAGCTTCTGGTAACATTAAAGTGTACTGATAGGTGCAGTATTGAGTTAGGGTTATCAATCTTATTATTGCATAACTTTCAGTTTATAAATTGCAGAAGGCCCAAAATTCCCACAAACATAATCGTAACCATTCTTCCAATTAAAAATAAAAGAAAGTTTCACTACCATAATCATGCAAGATAGGTTATCAATTTTTCAATTAAGCAATTGGAACAAAAATAAATAAATAAAATAAAATAAACAAAACAACAGCACAAATTAAATGAAATATTCAGATTAATCGCACTGGTATCAACTGATTAGTACCAGAAAGGCTGACTGGCTCATGTGGCCCCAGTATGAGGTCCTTATACTCTGAAAATGCAATTAAAACTAAATGCAAAGAAATATTATCTTTTTTATTTTTTTGAGGAGACCAGTTAGATGTTACGACTCTTACCTAGTAAAGATATTTCTGGGGGAAGCACCAAGAACAAGCCTGGATATTTTAGACTTGGCAATCTCTCCCTTTATTGCACCAGGAATATCATCCGATTCCAATAGTACTATTTCTGCTTCCACCTACATGACGGATCTCTTTAGCTTTAATTTCTTTCCAGAAAGGTAACCAGCAATTACTACACATGAGTTGTTTATTCTTTTTTCATATAACTAGTAATTGGAAGCTGGATAACTGATTAGCCAAGTTCTTAATTAGTTTAAACCTTCTAGTTACTTAAATACCACATGATGACCTACATAAAACATGCAATCAGCATGATACCACCTAATAGGACAACACAAGTATAAACTCGGAGAAGTTTTCTTTGTTTCTTTTGGTAGTTCTTTGTAGGATAAGAAGGCTACAGACCTTGTGCCGGGAGCACATCTTCTTATAAGGAAGAAGAGAGGAATGAACTTGCCATTTCATTTCCTTTCTATAAGCCACTGCTACCTCTTCTCTCACTTGTGAAATTGGAATATGATTTCCCACTGAAATCAAACAACACAATCAGTAGTTGTAAAATCTTATTCTCTATTAAGAATTAGTTTGGTACAAGATGGGGTTCTACTTGCTAGCTAACTTTTAATCATGTGATTTGATAATTAAGTTGACTGATGCCTCAATTAATGTTCAGACAACATAACTACAAAGTTGTTGGCAGTGTGCCATGGACTTTTGTCCGATTTAAGCAGGAAAATGTCCCAATTGCACAGTGAACCTTGGTGAAATAATTTTGAACTCGAATCATATTTTTTAGTTCTATACCATAAACATTGCTAAAATTAATTGGATAATCAAAATAATCCTAGGATAGAGAACCCAAAGTACTAATGTCATAATTTTCTTTCTAAAAGATTCCAAAAACTAATCCTAAATTATTCTTTTAATTTTACTTTTCCTTAACACTGTGAAGAGATAAAATCAGACAAACTAATAAAAGGAATTAGCAACTCGGAAGATTGCCAAATACTTCTCATAGAAAGAAAAATAAAGATACTTATTCAAAAAATTCAAATAGCTGCTTAGAATGTTACTTGGAGTCGGAACCATCATTTGGCTAGGTAGAACATGCAAAAGCTTGATTAGAAATTTTCCCTTTGGAGCAAATTTATCGAGAGCCCATTTTACCACGTGTTTACAGTTGCGACTATTTTTTATTGCAATCACCACAGTTGAACTGGTGGCAGCTATCACTTCTTCCCTCGGCTCGCTAATTTCTTGAATCTCCATTTTATTTTCCTCTTTCTATGTAGACTCCGATGGGAATTTGATCAAGTTTTGAATTCTGAGAAAGAGAAACAGAAGAAAAAAAAATAAGTTTGTACGAGTAGTCACTTAAATAGGTAGTCCAAAATTGCAATTTGCTAAGAAAAAAAAAGTTATGTATTTCGCTACTCCAAAAAAAGCAAGTAAAAGTAAGTGAAATTCAAAAAAAATTTGAAGTACTTCAAACGTACTTAATTAGGTTAATAAAACCTTCGATAATTGGGGAGAGAAAGCTTAATAAAAAACCTTCTTTTTTTAAAGAATTCCAAAAATAACAGAGAAACCCAAAAAAGAAAAAAAAAACTTGAATTGCGAGAAAAATAGGATAAGGAAACAATGATTAAACTGATGCTAGAGAAGTACTTCAATTCAAACGTACCATAATAACATAATAACCGAAGAACATGATTAATTTTTAGAAAAATACCTTGAACGAAATGCAAGGGCTTTATTTGGTTCAATGATGAGAACACAATCAATCCTAGGAGGATTGGATTAATGGATTTTTGGTCTCAATGGATGGCGTGGGAAGGGCGCGTGATGGTGAGAGGGAGGGAGGGAAGGGGAAGGAATCTATTAGTTGACCAATAATTTAAGTTTTGACTGCTCATACTAGTGAAGTTTGCATATAAAGAAATAATTTCTTCTAAGAAAGTTATGTCGTCTCCTTCTGGAGTTTTGAAAGCATAGAAAGACTTGGATCCGAATCTGCTGTTTGTATTAAATATGAGCAGGATCGTGCTTGCTTCGATCCGATCGTCACGAATTACTGTGATTTGATTCAGGAGATGTTTTGATTGTTAGATAAATTTTAAATGATTCAGATCAAAACAAACAGAAAACGAGAAGAGATATACGAGCAGCAGATTTGGTTCCGAAAGACTTGGTTTAGAATATCCTCTTTTTCAATATTATGTTGAGAACTTAGACTTGAGAGAGTTTTATTTTTGGAAAACACCAAAATGCAAAAAAATAATAATAACATTAGCAAATATAAACAAAAAGAAAATATGTATTACTTGCTAGTAAAATGAGTGAAAATGAAACACGAAGAAAATTCGAACACAAGACAAGTCACTTTCTATCGAGACACTTTACTAGTGTGTCAACACTTTTTTTGTGTATAATAATAATTTTGTAATATACATATTCACTTATATATTAATTTTCAATTTTAATATATTAAACTATTTTTTAATTAAGGGGAAATTATTTTTTTGCCATCATTTTTATTGGCACTCTTCAAAATGCCATCCAAAATTTTTAAATTGCTAATTTGCCATCATTCTTGTGATTGTGTTTTTTATGTCACTGCCCTTGTTTAAACTTAATAAAAAAAATAAACAAATCTCTAAATACGAAAATTACTCTTGTCATAATCTTTACATTTTCTTTCTTCCTTCTTCTGTCCGCTCCCTTCGATTCAGAGAGGATTCGTGCCAGAAAAAATGGCAAGGCATTGAGAGAGAGAGATCGTGCGTGTGTGTGTGTGAGAGAGAGATCGTGTGAGGTAGGCGAGTGACATGTTATTGCAAAAAATAGTTCGGATGATGAGGTATCAGCAAATGAGGTTCTGTTAGGAATACCAACAGCTGATGAGTTTAATTCCTCTTTTAGTGTAAAATTGCTTCAACGCCAGGTAATTACAATTTAATTTATTTAGTTTCATATATATTTTTGGTAGATTGTACCGGCTAACTTAATCTAAGCATACTGAGTACTGCATTCCTCGTGGGCCTAAAATATGCCAAAGTAATATTAATAAAGCAAATAAACCAGTATCCCATTAATGTCTATATATACTGAGATGTACCAAACTAAATAGTTATGGTTGTATAATGTCTCGAGTCGTTTGTTCTATTCCTCTCTTCCAATTTCTCTTTCTTATACAAGGTGTTGTCTTGCAAAATTAAAGATTAATTGAACCACAAATTACATGTGTGCAGTCAATGTTGTGACATTCAACACCAATCCCTTTACTTTTGCAGACATTCAATCAGGGTCCCCTTACAGAATCCAAGCGTTCATACAACTCTTTGACGGCTAACTTTATCTTAAATAATTCAATCTACAAATGGCAGAGGTGTATAATGGGTTTGATTCGTCAGAATCTAACTTAGCATCATCTCTTCATCCAGACCTTGATACAATTTTGTTTTGGTTGAGTTTATCCGATCCGGACCTTGAACGGTGACAGTCAATGAGACATGCGTATCTTAAAAACTAAAACACTCTTCATTCATGCGGTATGCGTTAATCGCCATGGGTCATTCGACATGCGGTTTGTGTTATACGTCGTGCGTCTCACGTTGTGCATCATAGATTATGTGTCATGCATCATGCGACATGCGTCATGTATCATGCGCCATGAGCCATGCGTCATGCATCATGTGTCTTGCGTCATGTGTCATGTTTTATGCCTCATGCGTTATGCGTCATGCGTCTTGCGTCTCGCGGCACACGTCATGCGTCATGTCGTCATGCATCATGCGACATGCGTCATGCATCATGCATCATGCGTCATGCGTCTTGCGACTTGTGTCGTGAGTCATGTGTCTTGCATCTTGCGTCATTCCTTTAATGTCTTGTGACTTGCAGCGTCATGTGTCATGTGTTATACATCATGCGTCATGCGCCATGTGTTATACGTCATGGGTCATGCGATATGCGTTCACTACATGTTGTTGCTTTATTGTCGTATGACGTTAGAATAATGATGCACACATCATGCGTTGTGCGTCATGCGTCATGCATCATGCGTCTTGCCTCTTGCGTCATGCGTCATGCGTCATGCGTCTTGCGTTTCACATCATGCATCGTGCGTCATGCGTCATGCGACATGTGTCATATAGCATGCGTCATGCGATATGCGTCATGCGCCATGCATAATGCGTCATGCGTCATGCGTCATGCGTCATGCGTCATGCGCCATGCGTCATGCGCCATGCGTCATGCGTCATGCGTCATGCGTCATGCGTCATTCGTCATGCGCCATGCATCATGCGTCATGCGCCATGCGCCATGCATCATGCATCATGCAGCGGCGTCATGCTGAAAGTTTTGATGCTTCGAAAGCAAGGAATAAAACAAAATTTTATTCATCTCAAAACAAATGATCTAGCTATTATAAGTGTGAAGACAATATTTATTTCCCTAAATAATTAGGGAATAATATTATACCTTATGATTTGATCTCCAAATCAAATAGAGTAGGGTTGTCTTGCTTAGCAAGTTCTTATTTCCTATGCCTTGTTTCGTTGGTTGTGCTTAGCTCGTCAACCGTCGAGCCTCCTTAGGTATCCACCGAAAGATTAAAGAAACACTTGTATCTCTAAGGTTAGTAAGAGAATAACAAGTGGTACCTTAATCCTAGTTTCAAAACCTTCTTCAAAATTTCAGAAATTTTAATGGAGTTTTTGTCTCAACACATGAGAGAAAAATTGGGAGAGAGAGAGACACAAATTTCAGCCAAGAAGTTCAAAGCTGAAATTCTGACCTTTGGGTATTAAATCTGCCATAACTCTTTGTAAGTAACTCCAAACGACTTCAAACTTGAACCGTTGGATTCTAGACTCAAAGGGCTTCAATCATAGGTCATACGTTCAGAATGGTTGATTTTTTCCCTTTAAAAATCCTATTTAAAGTTACCTAAAAAAACTGTCCAAAAGTTTCTCTCCTCTTTAATGGAAATTGATTAGGTTTAATGATATACTTCAATATTCTTTTAATTATATCATTATTAATCAATTATCCCCAGCAATTTTATGGCCTATATTTGGGCTTTGGGCTTAAACATATTAATCATATTAATATTTAATTAAGTCCACAATTCCATATATTAAAAGGCCAACATATAAATTAATATCCAATGTTAATTTATATGAATCTCTCATATGTCAAAAGTCATTTAAAATATGTCACACATACTTTAAATATTACTAGGATTATTTTACAATATTTTCTTTTAATCTTTCATATGGTGTGACCCTATGGGATCCCATCATTATGGCAATGAAAATAAACATTTTAATTTCATAAATCAATGAAACAACTAGCCATGGTATATTGATTACCCAAATGATGTAGATGAAAAAGCACAATGAAAAATCATGATCCTGTAATATTAAAATATTATTGTGTCAATTCCTTGTCTCATGATATCAAAATAATTGCTAGGTAAGAATGTGTCCTCCTTGCTAATTATTCTTTTTTTATTTTCTAAAGTTTAATTATGATATGATTAACATATAATCATATTGCATGCCCATAATACAAACTTTATCAAGGGGCCCAGAGATATCATCATCTATATCATGTATAGAGGACAATGGTATCTTGATGTGTATAGTTCCTCCGCACAAGTTATAAACATTGCAGTAACTGTCTATATAACTCATAGTTAAAGTGAGCATTGGACAGTACCAACGATGTATATTTCTCATGTAGGAAATATAAACATCTCAACCCTAGAATTCATGACACAAATGAAATATCAATGACACGTAACACAATCCACGTGATATTTCATTTTTTGGGTCTGTCTAGTGCTATACATCCCGATGTATACACATGTGTGATTAGCATTGACAACTCTTTGTCATATGATCTGTAGAATGTGATCATCATCTAATCCGACACACTGATCTTATATTGGTCAATTAGTGTTCCTTGCTAATTACCAAGATCAAAGACTTTTAAGAGTAATTATATTTATTTCATTGGTGGAATTTTACAATCTAGGTCATCAACCCAGATAATCCACAAAATATAATAACTCAAGGAACAAAATAATATAATCATTCACTAATAAACTAAATAATCAAACATATGATTTGGGTCTAGGACACCAACACTAACACATGCGTCATGCGTCATGCGCCATGCGTCGTTCTTCTAATACAGTGTGATTTGTGTCATGCGTCATGCGCTGATATGCAATATGCGTTATGACTGATGTCCGTCATGCGACATGCTGCCATGCGTCGTGTGTCATACGATATAAGACATGAGTCATGAGTCATGCAGCGTCCGTCGTGCGTCATGCGCCATGCGACATGCGTAATTTACCGTCAGTACGTCGCTACATGACGTTGCCGCATGACGCTGCTGCATTCCGATGTCGCATGACGCACCAACACGCTGACGCTGCCGCATGACGCAACAAAGCGCTGACCTGCCGCATGACGCTGACGCTGCTGTTGCATGACGCTGGCGCTGCTGTTGCCGCCTGACGCCGCTACATGATGTCGCTGCATGACGCTGCCGCTTGATGCTGACGCTGCAGCATGATGCCGCCGCATGACATTGACGCTACCGCTGCTGCATGATGCCGCAGCATGACGCTGTCGCAAGGCCCTGACGCTGACATTGCCACTTGACGTTGACGCTGACGCTGGCGCATGCCGCAGCCATTGTCGCTGCCGCTGGCGCATGACGTCGCCGCATGATGATGCAGCATGACGCTGCTGCATGGCGCTGATGCTGACACTGACGCTGACGCCGCCGCATGACGCCGTCTGCTGTCGCTGCCGCATGACGTTGTCGCTTGACGCTGCTGCATGACGCTGTCGCATGACACTGCCGCATGACGCAAAAACACGCTAACGTTGCTGCATGATGTTGTCGCATGACGCTGCCGCAAGACGTTGTCGCGGGTGTCGCTGCATGACGTATGGCACCGAACGGCGCATGACGCTTAAGGTACGGTGAAAACTCGAGCCGCATAATGCCGCTTCGACACGTGACCTCTCTTTGAAACAACTCAGAACAAAAAGAACGTAGATGATATTTACAGATGAGGTCAGTGTTGGAACTACTGTGAATAATGCAAGCGAAGCTATACATTAAATAAACAAATAAAACATAGCATATTATAATACAAAGAGGTAAGAAGTAAGCGCACCCGTCATTCTACAATGTGATTTTTCCTTTTTCCCTTGACCTCGCAATTTCTTTTGGTCTCCTTCACCTTACTGTGGTCGCGTGTTACTTCCCTTGCTGGACGCGTGTCTCCAATGCTTCTCTTCATTTTTCCCTCTTTTGTTTTCTTTCTTTCATTTTTCTTGCGTCGCCGCTTCTGTCCCTTTTCGCTCTTACTGCCTTCTTACTGTTGCTTCGCCTCTCCTTTCGTCGAGTTGATGCCGTGTTGATTCCCTGGCTCATTTTCTTCGCTTCGGTCTTCTCTCTGGTTACTCGCCAAGCAATATAACATAAAGCAGCATAAGAAAGAAAGCACAAAGATAAAAAAAATGAAAACCTTTCATTCTTGCGCAAAAAAAACACAGAAACGTGGGGCTATCCAGGAAAGATTATGTCATAGTGAAACGTGGGGCTATCCTAAAATTAGCAGTATAATTTTTTTTTTGCTGCTGCCACAGTGAGAACAAAGAAATGTGGCAACAACAAAAGAAAGGAAAGACAAAAGCTTGGGAAAAAATTCAAAAAAGTATGATACAGTAATTTCACTGTAGCATGAACAATGAAAACACTATTCATTGCACTGTGAAAATAAACAATGTCAAAATGTTGCGCCATGATATATATTCTATATTAATGTCCTAGTAACTCAAAGGCCAGTGTAATAATATTTTTTAACGCTCTTTTTGTATTTTTGAAGCTTTCAAGATAATCTTTCAATTTAAATATAATTAAATAATTTAATTTTCAATATTAAGAAAATCGGGAGACCACACATCCAATAGTAACGTCCTAGTACTTCCTAGTATGTTACTTTCTAGTATTAATTAATGTAACGGGTTAGTGTATACAGATAAATGACTCGTTATATAGGAAAAATAAAATTTTATCATTCGAAAATCACAATAGTTAAAAAGTCACATCTGCACATTTATAGGTGGCAAATCGGGCGGGTTCGGGTTCGGGTCAGTTTGACTTCAAAAGATTATCGAGTCACGGGTCTGATCAGGTTGGGCCAGGTCGGGTTTCGGGTCAAAATGCATTGGTATTTGTCGGGTTTCGGGTCTTTCGAGTTCGAGTCGGGTCGGGTTTCAATTATCTAGTTTCAGGTATTTCTCGGGTTTCGGGTCTTTCAGGTTCGGATCGGGTCGGGTCGGGTTTCAATTATTTAATATCAGGTATATCTTGGATTTCAGGTATTTCGTGTTCAAATCGGGTCGGCTTTCAACTATCTCATTTTGGGTTTTTTCGGGTTTCGAGTCTTTCAGGCTCGAATCGACTTAAAAAGAGTATCGGGTCAAGGGTCTGATCAAATTTGGTCTGGTCGGGTCGAGTCTCGGGTCATCTTGCATTGGCATTTGTCAGGTCTTTCACGGGTTTCAAGCCTTCTGGGTTCGAGTCGGGTTTTCATTATGTCATTCGGTTTCGAACCTTTCAGGTTTGGATGGGTTTGAATTTTGGATTCTCTTATTGCAGGCCATCTTGATTTTCAGATTGCTGGTCATGTCGGGTCGGATCAGGTCGGCGGGTCATGTGATCTCAGGTCATTTCAGGTTTCAGGTTTCAGGTCATGTCGGTCCAGGTCGGGTCGAGTATCAGGTCATTTGATGTCGGGTCTTTTCGGGCATCAGGTCATGTCGGTCCAGGTCGGGTCGGGTATCAGGTGATTTAATATCGGGTCTTTTCGAGTTTCGGGTCATATCAAATCAGGTCTGGTCGGGTATCGGGTCATTTGATGTCGAGTCTTTTCGAGTTTCGGGTCATTTCAAATCAGGTCGGGTATCGGGTCATCTAATATCAGGTCATTTTCGGGTTTCGAGTTATATCGAACTACTCCAAGTCGGACGGGTTTGTCGGGTCGGGTCGAGTTCTGCCACCTCAGCACATGCAACAATGATCTTCTAGTACTTTTCCACTTGATCAAACAATTCATTAAAAAGAAAGAAAACAAAATCATAAGAAAGTTTAACGAAAGAAACTTATATCTAATACTTCTATCTCCAATTTTCTCACATCGAACAGCCCCCAAAACGAATCCGAATCTGCTACTTTTCTTGGCAAAAAAACACAGTAGAAATCCTGTTATTTTAGTTTGGACTGTCAGATTAATCAAGTGATCCGAATTAAAATAGTATTTGCTACATTTCTGGAAAAAAAAGTAGGTGATTTCAATATGTTTCTAAAATGGATCATATACTGAGCTCAAGCCAAGTCAGTGATTTCCATTAAAACAGTCTAATCAGTGGAGGATTCAAAATTATGATCAGGGACACGTACTAGTTACTTACAAGAATATAAATTTCGTTAAAATATTGAATATCATAGTAATTAAAGAATACGGTTTATTATGGGACATTTGATTTTTTGTCATTATAAAACTTCAAAATTATCAAAATGTCATTCAGAATTTTTTTTTTGTCAAAATGTCACTATCGGTCACTTTTTATATTGAGATCAGCTACTGATAGTGGCATTTTGACAAATTTTTTTCTGAGTGACATTTTGACAATTTTCAAGTTTTATAATGGCATAAAATTAATTTTTCCTTAAATATTAGAAAATTAAATATAAATATAATATAATAACACTTACAAAATTAAATCAAGTCGATGACGATAAATCGAACCGACATATCCCAATGTTTTTTGACAATGTGTTGTGTACCTTCATTAAATTCAACATATTTCTCGCACCGAAATAGTAGAGAGGGTCGAGTGTGGGACGGTTTGAGAGACTCACCAGATGCCAACAACGGAGGTTCGACGAGACACGCACGATCACAACTGGCAAGTTTGGGCTTAGCCGCTTAGGGTTAGGGTGCGAGGCTTCGAGCTGACGGTGATTCGCGACTCGGGTCAGAGGGGAAGAAGAGAGGGACGATCCATCCGAAGTCATTAAGTTCGCCGAAAATAGCGATTTGCAAAGAGAGCGAAGAGATGATCAACGATCTTAATTTGAGCCGGAAAATATTGAACGAGTCTGAAGCAGTGGTAGACACAATATCAATCCAGGCACCATATTAAATATCGTTGAGCGTATGAAGAATTTTAGAATTTAGGAGTAGGCACGTGCCTACCCCTGAAATACACTGCATCCGCCAATGAGTCTAACCAAGCCTATCCGGCTATCCGTCTAAGAGTCATCAAAACTCTTATAATGATGTGTCATTAAATGATCTCATTCTTGATTTGTAAAAAAAATAATGGTTAGACCGCCCAATTCAATTCAAAGAAAATATGTCCGACTCGAATTCGATCAACTTGATATTTTGATGAAGTCAAACAAATTCGAATTTGATTCGATTAGACTCGAGACAACCCGAGTCAATGCGATATCTAAGAATATGAACCCGACTTGACTTGATATGACTTGTAACTCGAGTCATAGCAACACTTGAGAATTCGAAATCTGACCCGATCTGATCTGAAATGACTCGTAACTCGATTCAAAACGACACATGAGGATCTAAAACCCAACCTAATCCGACTTGATTTGAGACGAACTTGTAAAACGATCTAATCTGATTTTTCTATGTCATAATTCAATTTTAATAACAAATTGACATTAGAGAAAGTCACCATTTATTCATTTAATAAATCAATTCCATAATGCGACCTGATCTAATCCGATCCAACTCGAAAAAACCTCAAAGTTGCCAATGTTGCTCGACTCGAAGTTCGACCTGACTCGTGATATGAAAGTTGTTGATGCTGCTCGACCTAATCTCGTTTGATTCACCTCATGACCATGGACACATGACGACCTGAATTCCAGCTCAATCTCACCTGATCCAAACCCGACCAGTAACTCGTCTATTATCGTAAGTCAAACTGTTAGGACGAAATGATATAATCTCAATCTCTCATCACAAGTGAATCAAACGGTGCAGATAACATTGTCAAATTATCAAATTAAAAATTTGTCAGGTGATCTCTCCTCTATTCTATAATATGACCAGAATGTGTCTCAAAAGTGCTAATTGTTTGCTTACAATTTTTTTGAAGAATAGATGAGTGGTCTTTGCTCTCAAATATTATGGAAGTGATCTAGAATTTTAATGGCTTTTGATTTTCACTAAATTTCGAACTCGAGACTTTCACTTGAAGCTCGTTGCTCTTTTACCACTAGACTAAGAATAGTTCTTTTGTTTGCTTACAACTTCTCTTTTCATATGAAATGTATTATTTCACCGGGATGGAGCGATTTATGTAGAGTTAAGGTTTAGGTACATGTTAAATATCGGCACCTAATGGTGTTGTACCTATAAAAAAATATATATCTAGTTATGTTGTTCATTCATATTTATTTTTGTGAACAATATGTTTTAATGATGCATCATTAAATGATTTCGTTTTTATTTGTAAAGAACTAGAGGATTAAATTGTAATTCATGTTAATAAGCATGTTTTTGGTTGGTAGATTAGGGTTAAGAAAGTAAAGGAGGTTTAATTCATGAATAGGGTTTGTTAATGAACAAAGTATTTTATGGATAAAATAGTTGGACATTATGAAACATTTATGGAATGAACTATTTCTTAATTTTGGTTGAAGTTCAGACTAAGTTTAATTACTAAAACAGAACTGGACTAATTGTAGACAAATTTTGGACAAATTGTAAACTAATTACGTGTTCAATATGAGATTAAATACAAATATGTTCAAACATCCCAACAGATTAACTAAATTCTAACTCTCTCATTCACAGAGAAATAACTAAGTTATTTGCACACAAAAATCTAAGTTATTCGATATAATGATGAAAGAGCTACCATTTAAAGAGAACTGTGCACTGTAGTGTCCAAAATCAGACCCATGTGATTAGTTTATGAATATTTGTGAATATTATTCGTTATAAAATGAATTTGACATGAACTGAATATTAGTAAATAATTATGAATTTGAAAACAGTATCAATACCTTAGAAGCCTTAAAGTCCTAACCAGTATCAACTTCATCTGAAAGATTAAAAAAAGTAATCCACTTTATTAAAATGATATCCATATGGTATGAATTAGGTATCCATTTTATTGATACTCCTGTGCGAAACGGATTAGACGAATGGGCTTTGCAGTAATTATTTTCATACTGGCAAATGTTTAAGAAATTTACTTTTTGCAATTTATGATTAAGAAAGGGTAGAATTGCAAAAGATCTACCCCCGTCTCCCGGAATTCACATTTCATGTCATACTTCTAACGGTGAGTGAAAATCGAATGGTGGGAAAAGCTTTGAGATTTGCGCGAGAGAATCTTGAAGTTGTGTGAATCATGCGATTTACTCCACCATTAGAATATTCCAGGGGATATTCACTCCGTCTCCCTAGCTTTCCACTTTCTACTATGTTTCTCTTTGCCACTGACCATGGGCCCACACTTTTAGCCGCTCTCAAGCGGTCAAGCCTTCTCTTCTTTCTCTACAAAGAAAAAAAAAAGAAATAAGGGAGGAATTTCGCATCTCCTTCTACACGCCATTAATTGAATTTCCAAATCGTTTCAAGTCTGGCAGGAGATGGAGGCGGATTTTCTGAGCACCATCTCTTACCTATTTGCTTTGATCGTCTCTTTCCTCGCGATTCGTGTCTCCTACGTGCTTTACTGGACCGGACGGCCCTTCAAACGCGCCCCTACGACCAGCCTTCGCACCTTGGTCGTGCTCGGATCAGGTTGATTTCTAGATACATTTCTCAATTCTTTCATTTGTTTCTAATTTTCCTTTACGTTAGTCATCCCATCTGTTAAATCTGGTATCTTCTCCAACGCCATTCCCGAATTGAAGCTGAATTGATGCCGAACTGTAGGTTCCAGCACCTCAATTTTGTCTGAATAGGTTGGGTCTTTGTACCTGGCAGCCTGATCTATGGATTTATTCTGCTAGTGCTATTGTTGTTTGATATAAGTATCAGTTATCAAGTTATCATTGTTGAATTTCTGCGAACTGTCCTTCTATGGAATATTGATATCATAACAATGTAGACAACTTCTTTGGTACTGTATTGCTTTGTATGCTTCACACATCAGCTCCATACCAGCATTTACTGGTACCAGGAGCCAGGCGTCTGTTAGTATAGTGTTCGGAGTAACAATAGTCAATTAAAGTGGGAGTGACTTTAATAAAGTTTCATATTGATTCATCTTTCTGACGGGTGATTGTTTTTGTATTGATTCATCTTTCTGACGGGGTGATTGTTGGATTCAATAGGGGGGCACACAGCAGAGATGCTTAGCATTGTAAAGGTTCTTCGAAAGGACAAATTTGCCCCTCGGTCTTATGTTGCTGCTTTAACTGATAATATGAGCCTTCAAAAAGCTCAAGTTTACGAGGAATCTTTGCTAATTTCTGAGGTTAGTTGTTAGTTCTTATTCAAGGCCTCACTTATCAGGATTACTAACAAGAAGCTGTCTGGTATTGTGCTACTTATGAACTGAATCAATTTTAGAATTTATACTGTTGTTATCAAGTTTCTGAAAACTTCACTATTAATTGACCCGAGTTCGTAGATTTCTGTAGCATAGGTGCTTTCACCGCACCACTCTCTTAGAAAAGCATCATAATAAAATGTGTTGCTTGGTTGGTTCGTATTTTCACAGTTTAATTTTGTAACAGAACAAAGTAGAAAACAAAAGAGGAGGTGCCAAATTTATGCAAATATACCGCAGCCGAGAGGTTGGCCAGTCTTATATAACTTCCATTGGCACAACTATAGTAGCTATCATACATGCTATGTGGATTGTGCTTAAACTCAGGCCTCAAGTGGTAATGCTGTTTTCTTTGCGAAAACAAATCATTTTATTTTTAAAGATCTTCAAAAGTATGTATTTCCTGAACTATTTTTTCTTTGTTCCAGATTTTGTGCAATGGCCCTGGCACCTGCATTCCTATATGTGGTTGTGCATATTTACTGAAGGTTATTCTCTAACTACTTGTTATTCTACTGACATTACCTGTTGTACTAATCCTTTCATTAAAATCGAATCTTTAGAAAATGTTAAAATATGTTGTCTAATACATGTTATATGATGTATGTTTGATGCAGCTGCTAGGATGGAGATGGTGTACTATAATATACGTTGAAAGCATAGCCAGAGTGAAAAAGGTGTCATTGAGCGGCCTTTTGTTATACAAATTGCGATTAGCTGATCAATTTTTTGTGCAGTGGCCCCTTTTGCAACAAAAGTACCCAAGGTCACAGTATTCTGGCCGTGTGATGTAGAAATAAACTAAGAACCTGTGAATATGACCTCATATGAGGTTATCCTTGGAAATCAGGCTTGTTTTTGTTTATTGTGGTTTATCCTTCTTGACATAGCACAGGCACATTTCTTTAACCATGTACACAGAAAGTTGCAGTTTTGTAAGGGTATATATATATTTTTTCCTTTGAATTTTTTTGAAAACCCTTGATCTGGTTTAAAATTTTCAAGTCAAATGCATGTTCAATGTTTTCATACTCTAGTGTTTATATGACGCATTGTACTGAGTTCTAATCTAAGGAATCAAGATAAACGCACAGCTGGTTAGGGGCTTTAATTCAAGATTAAGATGGTAGTTCTCCAAATGATATTGTTTTACGTTGGAAAATCTACAGATTATTTGTGCTCCTGTTACATCCCATGTGGCAGGTTGTTTTATGATCTTTGTACATACTTCAGAATGTCTTTGAATCTGTCACATTGTACATATATGATGCTATTTGGTGCTCTCTCTCTCTCTCACACACACACACACATTGCAATCAGCTATTTTTCGTGCTCAAGTTTGGTATTTTGGCATAATGTTAGTTAGGTAAGAAATACGATTGCAAGGATCATGCACACAAAATGTCTACCTCTTTCTCAAACGAAACATATATAATTATGCTACAAGCAATACTATAGAGAGCTAAAATCAACAATGATGTGCCAAAAAATGTACACAAAATTAAGATAATGGAGAAAATCAACAATTACCCATATATTTTAAGCTTTCATTTCTTATCAAGAAACATTTCACATAAAAGTTTTGTTTCTGTCTTCAATTTGATTTTAAGTATGAAACTATTATAACTTGAACCACTTTTTCTAGTACCAAACCATTAAAACTCACTCTTAACTTTCAAGAATTGATGAAAACTCAGATTTGTTGAATGATACTCTTCAACATACAAAAATTCTAATTGGGATCCACCAAATCTCGATGTGTTTCCTAACTTGAAGTAAACACATTCTAACGAAATGTAGCACAAACGATGCAATTGTCAACAATGACAACAAATCATCTGGCCTCTTGTTGTCGGTGCTTATCTTGGTCACGACGACGTGACTGCGAATTAAAATAGTCTTTGTCCGACATGCAACTTGCAAGTGAAAAAAATGACAAAATTCTCCACATACAAAACATTACTGAATCTACCTATTGATGCACCAACTGCAATACCAGTATTCAGTTGCATGGTATTCTGAAAATTTTGAACATTGATGCACCAACTGCAATACTAGTATTCAGTTGCATGGTATTCTGAAAACCTTAAACATTGATGCACCAACCGCAATACTAGTATTCAGTTGCATGGTATCCCTTTCAGAATGACTTGCTAGCACAAATAGAAGGAAAACTGGTCACTGTATTGAAATTTGGAATATAAGTGCTAATACACGTATGGAGTCTGTGGATTTTGCAAATATGTGATTCACACGAACAAAACACGAACCAGCTCATATCGTGGAAGTATCCATGTGTTTATTTGGCACAATGGTGATTTTTTAATGGAGATGTTGTTTTGGTTAAATTACAACATCTTTACCAGACTGTGAGATATTATTATGTTGCAATTTTAGTATTCTTGCACTTATAGACTTGATTGAATGTGAGTGGCTTAAATATTCATATCAATTTAAAAGTTTTGAAGTTGTTCAGATAAATATATAGAATTGTAGCAATGCTAACTGAGATTTCATTATTTTTAGGGTTCATTTTCAATGCTCGTGGGTTAGTTTTATTTTCTCCCTCTCAGTTCGGTGGTTTTGGGTGTCCTCCAAATGTTGTTTATTGCATGAATTTTGATTTGATGTTATTCGAGAGTTTAATTGAGTTAACTGAAGAAAATTGTGTTACCTCTTTACTCGATAATGTTTCTAAGTTCATTGAAGAAACAACGGAGAAATTGAGAGTTGGATTTTTTCTTGATTGAGGTAATTTTCTCTATTTCCTTTTTCCTGCTTATGTTTTTCTTTAGCTGTAAATCAAACTACATCGATGTTTCAACAAGCTGCTTCAAGAAATCTTGTGAGCCCAATTGCTAAAATTTCCACCACAACTCGTTAACTTCACAAGAGAATTATGATACTTTTGCCAAATTTAAGCTTGTAGATTATGCAAAGCTCCGCATGAAGGGGAATATATTTGATCTATTATTTACATAGTTACGGCTGCTCCTTTTGACAATTATATTTCTTGGTTAATTAATTGTACCTATTCGATCTTATTTTTGTGTGGTAAATTTTGTAATTTTTCTAGAGTGCAATTTTTTTTTGACTTAGTTATGTTAGAATATACTAGGGGTTGATGTTAATGCGCAAAGCTAAGGTCAATTCAATGTGCGATTTCAATTCAAATTAAATTTGTTAGACCTTAATGACCTAGCCAAGTAATAGAGCAAGCAATTTATGTTAAAATGTAATGGGGGTTTTTGCTAATGAGCAAGACTAAGGTCAAATAATTGTGCGGAAGCGATTTCAATTCTAATTAAATCTTTTAGATCTTAATCACCTAGCCAATTAATATAGCAAACAATTTCAAGAATCAATTCAGCAAATCACAAAAATTAAAATCAAAGAGCTAAAAGAAAGAGATGATTTTAGGTCACGAGCTTGCATTCATGTTTACTGAATACACACTTTTTCAGTAATATATGAAGTATAATAATCCTTTTTGGCAAAAAGTTAATAGGGCAACCATTAAAAAGAAGTGCATGAAAGTAGTTGAAACTGAAAGAGATAAGTTGAAAAAGGTTTTCAGAAATGTAGATATGATATCTCTTACTTCTGATTGCTGGACATCAAACCAAACTGTTGGGCATATGTGCATCACATCGCATTATATTGATGCTGATTGGAACTTGCAAAAGAGAATAATCAGTTTTGCTGATCTGTCACCACCGCATAACGATGAGATTATTCAGATGCAATTTTGGTAGCAATTAGAAAATGGGAAATTAAGAACAAAATTGGAACTACCGCACTAGATAATGCATCTAACAATGACAAGGCAGCTAGTCTTCTAAAATTGAGTTTTGAAGCACGTCACCAGCTGCATTTTTTAGGATATTTCTTTCATATTCGATGTTGTGCCCACGTCTTGAATTTCGTTGTACAAAATGTCTTAACAAAATTGAGGTCTTTCTTCATAAGATTATAGACGAAGTGAAGTATCTTAAGAAATCAGAGGCTCGTCTTTTGAAATTTGAAGAAATAGCCAATCAATTAGGCATATGCACTAAAAGATCATTGTGCTTGGATGTGAAAACGAGATGGAACTCGACACATTATGCTTGATGTGGCTATTCATTACAAGAAAGTAATTACGGGGTATGCTATAAGAGATTCAAATTTTGAATGGCTACCCGATGAGGTTGATTGGGAAGAGGCTGAAAAAGTGTGCAAGTTGCTTACAGTTTTTAGTAAGACCACAAAAATCTTTTCAGGAACTAGTTATCCCACTTCAAATCTGTTTTCAGGAACAAGTGTGAAGTCACAAATTGTGCAATTGTTACTATGTATTTTATCTGTTTAGAAGGATTGTTAACGAGCTAAACGATACGAGCTCGAGTTGAAATTGCGAGCTTAACAATCTGAAAACGAGTTACAACTCGTATTTTCGTTTGTTGGAATGTTCACGAACTAAACGATATGAATTGAGCCAGCTCGCTTTGTTAACGAGACAAATTCGAACTGTTCCTCTCAGCTCGCAACCAGTTAGCGATACGAGCTAGCTCGACTCGATATCATAACGAGACAATCTCAAACATTATTAAACTTGTTCGTGTTCGTATAGTTTACAACTCTACTAACAGCCCAGTTTAATATATCCACCGCAAGCATTTTGCAGAGAGAGAGAAACACCCGCTAATGCTGCTTAAACCCACTCCACTCTTCTAATCTTCTTCCCTCGCCAGATAATTCTCCTCCCCTTCAATCCCCTTCAATGGCGCTAACGCCTTCCTTTCTCTCCACCTCCTTCCTTCTTTATCTCACTCCAGCTTCCCCGACGAATCGCCTCTCCAATCGCCGCGACTTTCCTACCCGAATCTCCGCCTCGGATCCGGACATGAACGGGTTGGCCAAGGTGGAGTATACTCCCTGGCTTATTGCTGGCCTCGGTAACCCTGGCACCAAGTACCATGGCACCAGACACAATGTGAGCACTCTCTAATTGTGTCTTTTATCTTTCAATTTCGTAGGATAAATTGAAATTTTTCGTGTTTGCCCCTGCAAAGCATAAAAATATAATCCATGCACACCTCTACCAAAATGACAAATATCTCATGCTTATAGGATTATAACGATATATGTCTTGCCTCTCTCACGTACAACAACAACAAGAACAAAATCTTTTGTCCCAAACAAGTTGGGATAGACTAGAAATGAAGCCCAAATCGGATTTCATCTCCATAAAATTAGCTGAATTTTTACGTTGACTCAATAAGCCTATCATAGCCTTCCCCGTTTTCAAACATGGGACCGGCTAGTAAAACATATACTGAGATGAAAATTCTTGTCTCTCATATAATATCTTTAAATATAGCATAGTGGTAACTCACTATCTCTGCCTATGTTTTACATAGCCAGTTCCAAGCTAGAAAACGAGGAGGATTGTGATAGGCTTGGCGAGCCAACGTAAAAAATTAGCCAATCTTATGGAAATGAATTTCAATATTGACTTTATTTCTAGCTTACCCCAACTTGTTTGGGACAAAATGCTGTTGTTGTTGTTGTTGTTGTTTGTTGTATAGCGGAGTGCTCCCATTTTTTTGTCATTTATGTAGATATAACAATATAGTGATAGGGGGAGGATAATTTTTATGTTTTGCATGAGGTTATGCTACAATTTTCTTTGTTTTGCATCAATATGAGTAACTTTTTTGTTTTCTGAGCCATGTAATTCATTGTGATTATTAAGGGTATTTTCATGGAATTGCACCATTTTCTTGACAGGTTGGATTTGAGATGATTGACAGCATTTCACGAGCCGAGGGAATCACTATGAATACAATCCAATCTAAATCCTTAGTTGGAGTTGGTACTTGAAAATCTGTGTTCAGATTTTCTAATTTCTAATTTTTGTTGATTTTATTTTCCTTTGCAAATAACTGTTCTGATTTTCATCAATGTTTTTTAGTACAGGTTCAATTGGGGAAGTCCCAATTTTGTTAGTGAAGCCACAATCTTACATGAACTATAAGGTCCCATTAAGACACATTCTTCTGGTAAGTTTAACTACTTTCTTAATAATTCTGTGGAAGGACCATTTGGTATATGAAAAAATCGTGCTACTTCAAACTTTGGAAGAATGATAGAAGAGTGCAATAGCAGAAGAGAGGTGGTCTGTCTCTCATCTCGTTTCCTCTTTAGCATTGGGCACATGATCAAAGTTGGAATAGCATAACTACTCCAAATAGAGTGGGAATAGCAGTGTGCAAAACCACCCCCATTAAATATTTGATTTGAAGTCTTAATTTATGAATTGTTTGTGATATAATGCTCCAGGTATATGACGAAATGAGTTTGCCGAACGGGGTCATGCGAGTTCAGCCAAAGGGCGGCCATGGCCATCACAACGGGTACTTACTTACATCATTTATTTACTGGCTGGGATGGTACACGCTGATACTGATACTTACTGACTGAACTTAACTTGTTCTATAGTTTATGTAACTATATTCTGAGAATATTGTTCTATAAGTAACCAGGCTGCTGGATATTCTGCACCATCTAGTCATAACTGTACCAGATTTTACTGGTAAACTATGCTAAATTTATCTCAATTACCTGATAATAAGTGTTCATTGCAGTGTGAAGAGTGTAATGCAACATCTGGATGGTTGTCGTAGTTTCCCTCGCTTATGCATAGGTCTTTTTTAATATTTCATGTCCATTTTGTTGTCTTTTATAATATAGTAAATTAAAAGAGAATACTTTTTTAATCTTGTGTTTCTTCCCATTTTAGGTATTGGAAATCCACCTGGAAGGATGGATATGAGTGCTTTTCTTTTACAGAAGTTTGACACTGAGGAGCGTAGGCAGGTACCATATCACTTTTTTGTAGTTGTCATTTTACACATAAAAAAGGTATTGTAATTGAAAAATCTAATGTCCCTTTGGGCATGACTTTAACTTGCTCTTTTTCTTTTCCAGATTGATTATGCTCTGGAGCAAGGTTTAGAGGCAGTAAGGACACTGGTACTAAGGGGTTTTAATAAAGGCATCGATAGATTTAACCTGGTACAAAAATACAAGTACCACAAAGTGTGAAAATGGAATCCAGTTTTGAAACTCAATGCGCTAAGCAATTTCTTGACCTGACTCTGACCTGACTGATAAACGTAGGTAGGTAAATGCTAGCTAAGATCTTAAACCCTCTTATGATGTGTCTCATGCATAAATTTTTTTTATAAAACATTGCAATTTCAAATGTCAATGTACCAATATTCTCAAATCTGGAATCATTATACTCTAAAACCAAATAGCGATTTGAATTATATCGGTTTTAATATTTGCTAGACTATTCAAATGAATGCAAATTTATTTCATTTTAACCTTTACTGCAATACATGTGTTATATTATTTCTATGTTGTTAAATGTTAGACTCGAACTATTTAACATAAAATATTCACAGTTATCGTTAAATCATCTTATTGATGATAGTATGAATTTAAACTTGCCATAGTGGTCGGTAAGCTTGATTAAAAGACTGCTGAAGTGGTTCAAACTACGAAAATTGAACTGTTGATCTTGATCTATTGACAAGTCAAGCATTTCTGTCCCAAATTATTCATATTTGGAGCTCATTTGATTTTAAGTGAATGAAAATCGTTGAAAAATGAATGTATCGAAATAATTTATTTTTGAACCTCATGATTTTGTTCACTATATATACAAGACATATTTTCGTTTTTTCTATGTATCGAAATTCAAACGATCAGTTCAAATTGTTGAATTTGATCTTTATATTAAAATCTTCTGATCAAATTGTTGAATTTGATCTCAATATTAAAACCTTCTTGAAGATTAAATTTTACATTTTTTACTGTTTTGATTATTTTTTTAGAGATGAAAAACAATTCATACTGAATGATTCAAAAATCGTCATATTAACAAACTTCTCATCCATTAAAAATAGTAAAAAATAAAAAATGTAAAATTTAATTTCCAAAAAGATTTTATTATGAAGATCAAGTGCAACGGTTTGGATCGACCGATTAAATTTCAAAATTGAAGATACGAAAGCAAAATACCGTGTGATTGGTCCTTTATGAAATACCATAGCCTAACTCTTTAAAAATATTTTTAATATGCTTTGAGAAAACATTGTCAAAGTTACCGAATAATTACTTGTTAAAGGATCTCACCCGGATATTAATGTACAGCAATTATAATCACATATTTTAGTTTTCCAGCTAAAAGGAAAGCTCCCAAATAATACTGAGGCATTAGATTTTAATTCATATTATCAAAAACATGGAATAATATTAGTAGAGCCAAGTAATGAAAATAGAAATATTTGCAAAATTTTGAATTTGGATGTATAATAGCAATGCTATTTTGTGTATAATTCAGAAAGATCCTTGTTATTTTGAATTTTTCCAGTAGTATAATTCAGAAAGATTATATAATTTTGTTTAATATATCATTATCTCCTACATTTATGCGACAGTAGAATCCTGAAGATTATATAGATTGGTGGGCCCTTGTCGTTCTGTCAGAAACTGCAGGTCCAATTTCTTCGTCAAATTTCCAGTCAACTGATAATTGTATTTTTTATTCATTAAAAATTTAGAATACAAATAGAAATTCGGATAGAAAACAAAAATTCGGATAGATTCAGATACTAATAATACATATTGAATTTAATCAGATATCGAATACAAATCAAATATCGAATGAATACGAATACGAAAGTAATATAACTCGGATAAGTAAAAAAAAAAATTATTGTATGTTTATTCAAATATATCAATGAATTATAAAAAAAATATGATACATAAATACAAATTAAATATAAATTAAGTAGATTTGTAATCTAAATAAAAATCCAACAATTTATATATATCAGACATTTTTTTGTTATGACTTTATATACAGCCGAAAAATATCAGATACATATACCTTGATAATACTATTAAATAATGGTTAAACAATCGAATTATAGTCAAATAATATCTTAAAAGTGATGACAATTTGTGTAAGTTTTATCACTCATAAAACAACATGAAATTTTGCACCAGTCTATACTTGATTGCATTTAATGGAAATGAAATGATTTTACACTGGTCTATACTTATGGGGAAAAATTACCTTTCTCATGTTGACGCAAGTTCCCCTAAAGAAGAGTCAGTTGAAACATTACACAAACACCCCAATTTATCTAATAATTACAAACGTTCTATACTGAAAGAGAAAAAAAAACACAAAAATTCATACAACCACTACCTAATTGTGCCATTCTCATACTAAAAAAAGATAGAAAAAATAAAGAGAACAAAAAGAAATCGAGCTGGATGCATCAAATTAAAATCGTAGAAGAATCAAACCTGCTGAGGCGGTTCCAGATCCCTTCGTAGTAGGATCTACTGTCGATTGCAATGATGGTTGCAAACAATCGCTGGATCTTCGCCACGGCACACACCAGCCGTCGGATCGGCGCCACAAGGAGGGTGAAAGGTAGTACCCATAGCCCCAGCTCAAGGATCAGCATCTCTCGTTTTGATCTTCCTCTTTTCTTTCTTTCTCTCTTATATAAAGAGTAGTGAGCTATCGTTGTTCTCTTCCCCTTTTCTGAGATCAAAATGGAAAGGCTCAAAACGGGTTTATGACAATGGATAATATAAATCTCTAGATGGATGCCACGACTTCAGGTGAGGATGTAACTATGACCTGTTTAGCCATGTGTCAATCCACTGCGCAGCTATTTTCAAAGCATTTCCAAGGACAAGGATCTCTGAAATAGAGATTAGAGAGAGGATTTAGCGACGCTTTATTTTGAGGATTGAGAATTTTGATTAGACAATGTTCTAGCAATGGGATGATATCATATTATCATGATATGATAATATAATAAATTAATAATACGCGATTGAAAGGAGAACCTTGCTTGATCTTTTGTTTCCTCTCTAGTCAAACTCTGGTGCAGAGATTCCCTGACTGGATAACCCCGACGTTGTTTCTAAGAGGGGCTTTGCCAATAATTACGAGATGTGAGTATTTCTGAACCAGGGATAATTGCATAAGGAAGGCACAGATAATCTGAATCATTTTGCGGATAAAACGGCATGTGTGGCCCACTCGGTTCTTGACGTATTTAGAAATTAGAAGCAAATGAGCAAGAGTAAAATAATATATATAGTACATCATTTTTCGTATTATACGATTATACATATTTAATATGATTAATAAATTGAAGTTTAAGTTGCTCAATAAGTTTTTCATATCAAAATTTTATAGAAAATTAAATTTCGTGATTTTTAGAGCTTTCTTGTTATTTTTTAAATATTTTTTAAAAACAACTTAGAAATTGCACTTTTGTAGTATTAAATATGGATTGTTTTTGAAAAATATTTAAAAAATAGCAAGAAAGCTCTAAAAATTACGAAATTTGATATCCTATATTATTTTGATATGAAAAATTTATTGAGCAACTTAAATTTCTATTTATTGAGTTATATATATATACATAGTACATAAGGTGGTGTACTATGCATATTATTTTAACTTTGCTCATATATATATATAGAGTTATGCTAAAATGCTTTATAAAACACCCACATGCATATACTTTAGGCTCGTATTTCGAGATATAAAGTGCAAACAATCGATCAAAACCGTTGAAAATGTTCTCCATACTAACAAAATTTTGGAGACCAAATTTTACATTTTTTAAAAAAGATTTACTATTTTATCGGATGGGTACAAAGTTGGTTAAATTGAAGGTCTGTAAATCGTTAGATTAATGAATTTTCCACCTATCCGATAAAATAGTAAAAAAATTCCAAAAAATGTAAAATTTGGCCTCCAAATTTTTGTTAGTATGGAGAATATTTTCAATGGTCTTGATCGGTTGTTTGCACTTTATGTCTCGAGATACGATTCTAAAGTATATACATGTTGGTGCTTTATAAAGTATTTTAGCACAACTCTATATATATATAATATTAAAAAAATATTGAAGAAATATGTTATAATATTCCGACACATTAGAGGTTCTGAACCCTTCATAAGTTACTAATTATCTCAAAAAATATTATGCTTGGACATAACCATGTTGAAAGGAGAATTAAATTACACAAATAGTCCTAAAGTATCAATTTGATCATTAAAATATCACTTGATTATCATTTTGTTCATCTAAATTTATAGAGTATCATTTAGCCTTTGAAAATTTTAGTTCGTGCTAGATTGGTCTTGCATTTATTAGGTATTGAAACAGTATTTTCATATATCATAACATCATTTGTTAGAATTAAAGCTATTGTAGATGTCATCATCAAACAATAAAAATAATGTGATAATAAGTATGTGTTCATGACATCAGATATTAATTACATTAATAATATAGAAATAATGTTCATAACTTAATTGATTCAATAAAAAGAGATAGGCTTTGGAGTACCAAACCGCTTGTGATGTACATACGTATCTCATATTTTAAAGTTCAAACGTCCGATTCAAACTATTGAAGATGATCTATATATTGAAATCTTCTTGAAGATTGAATTATATATATTTTGCTATATTTTAAAAAGATGAAAAAAATTGTCAATCAAACAGTTTCTGGATCAATAATTTGAGTGATTTCCCCACTTCCTTAAAAATAGCAAAACAATTAAAAAAATATATAATTCAATTTTAAAAGAGATTTCAATATGTAGATCATGTCCAACGGTTTGGATCGAATATTTGAATATTAAAATTCGAGATACGAATATGAAGCATAAGCGATTTGATGCTCCAAAATTATAACAAAATGATACTCTATGAATCAATTAATATTATTGAAATTTTAATGACTAAAATGATAAACAAATAATGCTTTAAGAATCATTAGTATCTTATGGTCTAAAATGAATTATATGTGGATCGAGCCATATAAAAGGACGCACAAGTATTGTCAATACATGATCCTTCACTTAATTTGTTAGGAGTTATTGACCAAATAATTAAAGGAAGTTGATATATCGATTTCATCATCGATCTCATCATTGATACACATGTCGTTTCGCATGTAAAAAAAAAATTATTATGCATGTTATTTTGTACTGAAAAATAGTTATGTATATTACTTGAGTTATTATATATATTATTTTGTTAAAATGTATAACAAGTTAACAACTCAAATAACATGTATAATAATTTTTTCGGTACAAAATAACATGCATAATAAATTTTTTTACATATACAGTGACATGCATATCGATGACATGATCGACTCAACATTTTTTTCATAATTAAAAGACGGATTTTAAATTATATTGTCATGGTGTCCTAGAGATTAATTCCCAGTTCTATTAGGATTCCTTTGCAATGTGCAATAATACAAATATACAATACAACAATTCACTTATTCTTGTCTGAGATAATGATTGCTGAAATAAATGATAAAATATTGTGGCGTAAAGCAGAGGGAATTCACATCCCTGAAATGATCAGAGTGAGTCTCCTGCATTCTCATCGTTACTACAGCGTCGAGTGTTGTTCGTATATTATTTTTGTTTCAGTACCAACAAATTTACAGCATAATAGTGCTGCGCGCTGCTCACATGAGCCCGCATTATTTCAAGAGATACGGATTCAAGTAGAGAAGCAATCCATTCAATTCGACCCGATCCGGAGGAGAATAATTGCTAATTATATTGAGGATTATTTCATACAATACAAGCTAAACAAAATCGATTAGTTTTATTTATTTTTATCAAATATCAATATTCTATCTTATCATGATATAGTCTGAACAAGTGCATTTAAACAAAAGTGATGCTAAAGTAATTAGTTAATATATACTTAAAAATGAAGATGAAATATCATTATTTCTTATCATTGCCCGGGTTCCGCAAATTATTGAGATACAGTAGTACAGAATGATTTTTAATATCCATTAAAAAATGGTATTTTATATTTATTAGAGAGGATGTTATAGTGATGGACGGTTAAAGATAGAAAGCAATCGACATTAAAAGTTGGACTTTTATATTTATTGTTACATAACATATGATATTAAAAGTCACATTTTATATATGTTACTACAGAATATTCGATATTAAAAGTCATATTTTATATTTGTTGTTACGGAACAATCAATATTAAAAATCACCTTTTATATCTCATATTGTCTAACACGCGATATTAAAAATTTTTGAAAAAAAAATCAAATTTGCAGTCAGCCATCGAACAACGACCACATCAGATCTGAACACACATTATCTCCTGTAGAAATAATGTGTTGTGAATGCACTCACTTAAGTAATTGAAATAGTGAAATGTTAATATTTTACTGTCGAAAATAAAATTAATTGAACTATGTGTTAAGCAGCTAAGTCTTTAAAGCAAATAAAATACAGAGCAGCACTTTTTTAATTAATTGAACTATGTGTTTAACAGGAGTCTTTACAAGGAAAAAATAAATTGGCAAAAAATATAACATATGAAGTTCGCTCCACATATAAAAGTAGTTACCTGCACTCCTGCAAAAAGATGAGTTTAGATGAGAGAGTGATTCGTGAATATATATACAAAGATGAAGGAGATATGAGGGAGATATGAGAGAGTGATCCGTGGGAAAATTCGGTTTGTTTAGATGTTTTCTGAGCGTTGGATATGATGAAATGAACAGTGAGATTGAGAAAAATAAAGATTTGTGGGAAGAAAATTGTGCAATGCTATGTCGGTATTTTAAGATTCTTTATATCCATTGTTATCAGAGAACATATATTAAAGACCCTTTTATATATGTTGTTCTGAAGAACCCGATATTAAAGACCTTGTATACTCTCTTTTTATAGAACTCAATACTAAATGTGGTCTTTTATACATCCTTATTTATAACACCCGATATTAAATGTAGCTTTTATACCTTCTTTTTGAAACACCCGATGTTAAAGGTTCTTCCTGCTTTTTCACATTCTCTTATGCTCCTTTTATATCCTTTTTATAAGACCTGGTATTAAATCTTTCAACAGAATTTTAGTTGTACCACTGTACTCTTTTAGTATCCTTTGTTTTGCACAACATATATAAAATAACCAATGTGACTTGTTCAAACCAAAAGTTTTTGGAGTAAGAGAGACAGGGTTAGAGAGAGAAGAGACCAACTTGTAGGAAGAGATGCAAGTCACTTTTCTTGGCAGAAGAGTAGGAGAGATGGTGGAGACTTTATCTTTATCAAACCAGATAGTTATTAGATAGTTACCAGGAGTTCAAGATGTGTCAAGTGGGTGATGCGAAGAGAGGAGATCAGGAGACGGTGGCGACGAGTCCAGAAGATGGAATTGACTGGATCGATTCAATGAAATTGCCCCATAAAAAAAAAAATTCTAACAGTGGTAAAATGGAAATTAATATGTTTGTTTATTTTTTAATTAAGCTAAAATAAGAAGAGTGGCAAAAGAGAAGGATAATTTCGGATTTGATGGCAAATTAACAATTAGAAAAAAAATTGGTAGCATTTTGAAGAGTGGCGATAAAATGTGTGGCAAAAAACCAATTTTTTCATGTATATATTAGTAGCGTGTTTCTATAAGCACTTCGGGTGAAACGCTTATGGGTCAAATTTTAAAATGGCGTTTGAAATTTTGATTTAAATATCTCAATAATTTATTTTATATCATAATTTTGTAGAATACTATTTTTTCATTTTTAGAATTTTCTAAGTCTAATGATTTTTTAAAGATGACCCTATTTGACATAAAAATTAGGTATTTTTATTATTTTTTGGTCAACTTTCAAAAATCATTAGACATAGTAAGAAAATTCGAAAAATAGAAAAAATAGTATTCTACAAGATTATAATGTAAATAAATTATTGAGATATTTAATCGAAATTTCAAATGCCATTTTAAAATTTAATCCGTAAGCGTTTCACCCGAAGTGCTTATGGAAGCACACTAGCCAAGACTCTATATATATGTGTGTGTGTGTGTGGTTGTCTATTTAAAAATAGTTCCTTCTAATTAAAGTTGTTGTTAGTTACTATATATATTGTTAGCTTAAACTCTTCTTTAGTTTGACATTGCCAAATAAATCAATATAACCTTACACAATTGAGTTTTGGTGAGTTACAGGTTTATACAGGTACAATTAAGCATTGCAAAGGCTTAACATAGCATGTACAAGTCAAGAGTAACATATTGGCATGTGTAGCAAGCAAAGCAGAGCCTCACAGAGGCTTATGTTATAATAACGCATGGAAACCCGTCATAATGGGTCTCTCACCCGTTACAATGGGTCCCTATGGCGTTGTAACGGTTACCTAAGTAGAAGAGGCCAGAAGACAATTTAGAAGCAAGATTTGGCAGAGACTTGCATTAAATTAACGCAAGCAGACCTGTCACAATTGGTTGCCAATCCGTCATAATGGATTCCTCATCCGTCACAACGGATTGCAGAAGAAATGGGCCCATAAGTCAGTCAGAGACGCATAAAAGAGCATTTTTGAAAATGTTAAGACACATCACAACGATATTCATAACAAGTTGGAGATTTCTGTAACGAAAGGAGCCCAGATCAAAATTTCAAGATTAAGAAGTGCTATGCATATATAGACTTGGTACCTACATTCCAAGAGAACAAGAAAGCAATCTCCCAAATTTACAAGCACTAAAAGAGCACCAGAAAGAGCACTGAAGCCTTCTCCTTCCAGCATCCAAACTTGAGGGAGAGAGCTTAGGATAGCTATTATCTAATTATCGATTTGTGATAACTTTTTGTAGTTTTGTTTGGTGATCTACATTATGTTGTCAAGTAGATCATCCTTATCTTGAATTGTGTTGTCAACCAAAATCGTTACCTTGCAGAGTTGGTGTTGCCCCTTGCCAGGATTTAGAGTCTTTTGGATATAATATCATTTTGTAAAACACTTGTGATTTTGTGAATTCGGTCTCAAAAGGTATTTTGGATACATGGGTCCCGTGGAGTAGGCCTAATCCATTTTGTAGGCCGAACCACGTTACATAGTTTGTTCTCTTGCTCTTACTCTCTTTACTCTTACTTGAATTGTTAAATTGCACCATTACTTTTTTTTTTACTTAGCTAGGTAATTAAGGTCCTAAAATAATACTTGAAATTGTTACACGCTTTCGCAATCGTTTTAGGCATTTACCCTCTTTATCAAAATAACAATTAGTATCAGAGCACAAATATTCATACCTTTCTAATTATATCAATTATTGATAGTTATTGACATTGTCTTGTGAAAAATGACTCAATTGAAGTTTGTGAAAGAACCATCAATCTTTGGAATATGATGTAAAAATTTATCTTTTTGAAAGAGATGTGTGGTTAACTAACTTGGTTTATTTGACCTATGAGATTTTGTATAGGTAGGTTGGACACCCAAATATGAAGTCGATGGTATTTCACTATTTCTTTGATCAAAGAGTCCAAAGAATGCAAGTATTTTAATGACAATGCGGTTAATACCATATTTAGCTCTATTCATGAAACAATTATTTTACCTCTTTCTCAATATACAAATGCCAAAAAAAATTGGAATGCATTAGTATTTATGTATGAGAGAAATGAACACATGAAAGGACTCGTAAAGTGAGATTACCAACAAAATTAGAGAACTTGAAATTTGAGAAAAATGAGTCTTTTGAGAATCTTTATTTTAGACTTGTTTCTTTAAGAAATGAATTTGTAAAAGTAGGTTTTAACATTAGTGATGAAGATTTTGTAGGTAATCTTCTACGAATGGTCTTTAGAAAATCAGGATGAGATTTCGTGATGACC
>CAXKVX010003107.1:0-52299 GCA_964058865.1 Eleocharis quinqueflora
TATTCTCCTAAAGAAGAAACCCTGTCCCATTTTATTTTTGCACGCCAGATACAGATAGCACAAAATTTCTAACATATAATTTATTCAATAAAAAAAAAGGAAAAACAAATCCATATTGTTGAAGTATCATCTGCCCTGATTTAAAAATAAAATAAAAGTAGGTCTTAAATTCAAACAGTACAAATTACAATTTCTTAATAATAAATTAACACGTAATAGTAGGCCTTAATTAACCAAAAATATTGGGCTTACATCTGTTATCTAAACAGAAATAAATCAAACACTAAGTGCAATTCCGGCCCATTAATTAATTGGAGCAGATTCATTTCAAGGAGAGGAGAAAATCAAAGATTTTTTCTTTTATCGTATTCACCTTTTTTTTTTTTTCCTTCACCTTTTCAGCTTTTCTGCCATGTCGCTCGCGCCTAAACCGTGACATGTGTGACACGCTAAAGCTAACTGGAGGCTCCAATGATGGCGAACCATTGATTTGCCCTTTCTCTCTCCATCTCACTATAAACCTTTTTCCATCTGGCGCGGTCTCCCTAAACCCATAGCGATGGCATTGGAAACATGTGCTCTATTTCTCGGCCATGTCCCGAGAAATTGCAAGGTTGTACCTCCAATCGGTGTCTCTCGTTGCTTCGTTGATGTCTCTTGTAGGATGCGCCACAGGAATTTCAGGTGCCTCTCTATTACTGTCTAAATATACTAGAGGATGCGTTATGTGCTTGAGACAGTCAATTTTTTCACTTATCTGATGGTGTTGCGATTATGCATCAATTGTGAGATGAGATAAAATTTGATTTTCTTTTTTTTTAATCATAAAGGTTTTTGTTGATTGATTCCTTTGTCATGATAGTAAGGAAATTTGAATTAATAAAGTTAACTATTGATCAGTTGTTACAATAAAAAAAAAAATACAATAAAAAAAAATTATTGATCAGTTGTGGTGAGATAGTTATTTTACTGGGTTTTGGAATATAATTCAATCCCAAGACTTCAGTAAAATTTCCTGTATTGTGTTTGTCAGAAACAGTGGGGTGATTATTGGGGCATAATTTTAAGTATTCATTGTGTGGTGATACCATTTTTTAATTCATGTGGAATTGACTAGTGTCAAATACATTTACAGTCCAAAGAGAAATAAGCTAGCTAAGCGGGCCCCGCCTAGACAGTTGAAGTTATGGTCCACCGTGGACCCACTTTTCAGTGAGACTAATGTTGTTGATGATAACAACACAATCAACAGGGCAGTTTCTACTGGAAAAGATGACATAAAAGAGGTACTATCATCAATTTGTTCTTAGTTTTCGGTTTAAGCATTGTTCTTATGTCAAATAATTAAATCTAATTTTTGTTTGTACTAGGTTCAGAAAGATGAGACCACATCAGAGACTACGACCTTACCTCTTCAAGATTTGATAAAGATGATCAGAAATGCAGAAAAAAGTATGTAGTTCCTTTTTCTTTTTGTAAACCTTCTTCTGTATTTCCATTTCCTTTTCTGTTATTCTGTCAAGGATTCCAGAAATTCTAAGTTTTCTTTTTCCTTGTATCATTAGATATTCTCCTTTTGAATGAAGCCCGTATTAAAGCACTAGAAGAAGTAGATAAAGTTCTTGCTGAAAAAGAAGCATTACATTCAGAAATAAAAATTTTGGAAACCAAATTAGCCGAAGTCGATTCAAAATTAAAAGTTGCGAGTCAGGAGAAGGCTGACACCAAGATTTTAGAAGCACAGCTTGAGCAGTTTGAAAGTCAAATCTCCTCTTTGAAAGGCACTAGTAGCACCAGTACCAGTACCAGTACCAATACCAATACCAATACCAATACTAATACCAATACCAGTACAAGTCCCAGTCCCAGTCCCAGTACCAGTAGAGATTCTTCTCTTCTCAGCGAAATTAAAACTCTTAGGATAAATAATTCTGTACTTAAGTCGAAAGTTGAGGAGCTGAAAGCAAAAGAGAGGAGAGTAGATATACTGGAGAGAGAGAAATCCCAACTAGAGGTGTCCATTAAAGACTTGCAAGAAAAAAATGAGCAGGCTGAAGAAGATAGAAATAACTTCAATGAAGAATTACAGAAAAAGGTGAAAACTTTAGAGGAACAACTTAGGGTTTCTGACAAAGAAATAAATGCTCTCATGAAGTTGTATGAAGATTCAGTGGAAGAATTTCGGAAAACACTGGACAAGCTAAAAGAGGAGAGTGAGAAGTCAAATTGTGACTGGAAGGAAATATCATGGGAATTTTGGAGCTCCTTATCTGTCCTGGTGGATGGCTGGTTGCTTGAGAAGAAGATCTCAGTTGCTGATGCAGAGAAGCTTAGGCACCTGGTGTTGAATAGAGATTTGTACTTAAGAGAGACATATTTGTCCAGCAAGGGATTGAGTGAAAATGAAATCATTGCCAAGTTTTTGACACTGACATTACCAAGGAATAGGTATGCTTACTTTTCTTCTAGTATTTGCACTTTCTTTTTGGTGAGGATTTCATATAATTCACTGCATTTTGTCAAAATGTCATGTATACTCTTAAACATCAATTATAATTTGTAACTTGATAATCATGACACATTATTTTTTGTATTCCTTTATCTCCTCATTCACTTCAAAAGTGTGCTTATTACCCCTCCTATCTCAATATTAACCTTTGCAAAAATGAGCCACTCTCAAATAAGCAACGAAAGGGTGGTTTTCTCGTACTTTTGTAAATATTATTAAATGTGGTAACATTTTGTGCCTCAGAATGTGAGATCTTGTGCAGTTTACAGATGATGTTTCATTTTTTTTTGCTCACTAGGGATATAAAAGACGTTATGTTTCTTTTTCTTGTGGATAATAAATGACATTGTTCTAAAAAAATAGATACTATGATCAATGGGAGATAACTTGTATTTCTCTCAATGCAGTTCTGGATTGCATGTGGTCCACATTGCAGCAGAGATGGCTCCAATAGCAAAGGTAATACAGTTACATTTTTGTATTACCGATAGTATTGTCATTGGTTAGTGCAACAATTTTGAATATATAAATGTTCTCTCGACAAAAGTGTATAGTAAACAGATACAACTTTTGTCTATTCCTCTTTAGGTTGGTGGGTTAGGTGATGTGGTATCCGGTCTTTGTAAAGCACTTCAGCAAAAGGGGCACATGGTGGAAATTATTTTACCCAAGTATGATTGCATGGACCATGACCGAATTCATGATCTCAAGGTACATTCCTTGCGATTTAATTCATATAGATACTTTTAAGTTAGATGAACTTAGTAATAAATATGTACGCATTTGTGACAGGTATTAGATGAAACCGTGGAGTCATATTTTGAAGGCAAGCTTTTCAAAAACAAGATTTGGGTCGGCATTGTGGAAGGTCTATGAGAATCTATTTGTTGTCATTTTTAGTCCTGATGCATAAGTTTCTTTGGTTCATCGCTATTTTCTTTAGTAATCGAGGACGAAGTGGTGAGAGCTCAAAGGAGATGTCAAATGAGTCTTTAAGGACATGATGATCAAAGAAGGAACATAGAACAAAGAAGATGGCAACTCTCGAATACAGAGGTACTCAGAGTGACAAGAGGAAATAGACACGAGTCTAAAGATTCTTGGTGGTGGTACAAAGATGTGCAGAAAGCTATCCAAGAGAAGAAGAAATGCTACAAGTGTTTGCACTGTGACAAGAATGGAGACAACATATCAAAATACAAAGCGATAAAAAAGAACACAAAGAAAGCTATGAGTGAAGCAAGATGTCGAACTTATGAGGATCTATATTATAAGCTAAGAATGAAGGAAGGCGAAAAAGACGTTTATAAGATTGCCAAACTTTGAGAGAGACGAGGGACTTCAGTCAAGTCAAATGCATCAAGGAAGAGACTGATAGGTTTTTGGTGAAAGACGACGTGATTAAGAACATATAGAGAGTACTTCGACAAGTTGTTCAATGAAGAGAATGAAAACAATATGGTTGAGTTAGACGACTCCTTTGATGACACAAATAGACGATTTGTTTGAAGAATTCAAGAGTCAGAGGTAAAAGAGCCTTTAAAAAGAATGGAAGTAGGCAAGGAGTTAGAGCCTGATAGCATCCTGATCGAAGTTTGGAGATGTCTTAGAGATATATGGTAGTATGGCTCACCAAGCTGTTCAACAACATTTTTCGAGCAAATAAGATGTTCGATAAGTGGAGATGGTGACAGAGTCAGACTAACAATGATGCATGGGACAGATTCGATTAAAAATCAAAATCGATAATAACACTTGTAAAATTTAGGCATCTTCTGAGATGGGTGGGGGCAATTCTGATATTACTACTAAAATAAAATATTTTTGGCAAATCATGAAGGGGCGGTACCTCCAAGCCTCCTGGCTTCATCACTGAGTGAAGAAGTATATTAGTACCTATCTTCAAAAATAAAGAATATTCAAAGATATACTAATTATCAAGGAATCAAGCTTATGAGTCATATAATGAAGCTATGGGAGAGAGTGATTAAGCATCGATTAAGAAAAATAAAAAGCGTTACGAAAAATCTATTTGATTTTATGTTTGATAGGTAGATTACGAAGACGATTTTCTTGACAAGACAATTTCTGGAGAAATATAGAGAGCAAAAGAAGGATATGCACATGATATTCATCGATTTGGAGAAAGTGTATGACAAGGTGCCGATGAAAGTCATGTGGTGGACACGTGACATTAAGAAAGTTCCGATGAAGTACTATACACTTATAAATGACATGTACGATAACAACGTGACTAATGTCAAGCATGTGATGGCAAAACCGGTGACTTTCCAATTCAGATAGGATTACATCAATGTTAAGTTCTGAGCCCTTACATCTTTGTTTTAGTGATGGACGAGATCACGAAAGACATACAAGGAGATATGCTTTGGTGTAGACTCTTTGCCGATGATGTAGTTCTAATTAATGAAAGTAAGGTATGCGTTGATAGAAAACTAGAGTTGTGGAGACAATCTTTGAAATCAAAAGGATCTAGACTTAATGGGACTAAATCGAGTATATGAAGTACGACTCAACGGCGTTGGATCAAAAAATGGAGATGTTAGTTTGGATGAACAAGTTGTGCTTAGAAATGACACATTTCAATATTTGAGATCGATGTTACAGAATGATGGCGAGATTCATGAAGATATCAGTCATAGAATAAGAGCGGGTTAGATAAAATGATGACAGACTTTTGGTATTCTATGTGACAAAAATATTCCAAAAAAACTGAAAGGTAAGTTTTATAGAACGACAATTAGATATGCAATGTTGTACGACCCAAAATGTTGGCCTACTAAAGTACATCCAGATGACGAGCGTGGCAGAGATACGTATGTGCGGTAGATATGTGTCCATACAAGAAGGGATAGCATTGGAAATAATGATATACGTGATATGATCGAGGTTGCACCGATTGAAGAGAAGCTTGTCCAACATTGCTTGAGATGGTATGAGCATGTGCAACAGGGTCCTTTTGAAGCACCGGTACGTAGTGGAGTTCTGAGATGCGTCCGCGTCAAAAGTATAAGAAGAGGTAGATCGAGATTGATACGGGATGAAGCAGTAAAAAGATATTTGAAGGCATGAAACATTTCTAAAGAGTTGGCATCAGATAAGAATATGTGAAAATTAACAATTTACGTATCAGAATAATGACCTAATTTAGAATTGATACAAGTAGAGTTGTACAATTTTTCGTCACGGTTAGAGACGAATGACATTATTTACTTTTAGAATCTATAGCATAGTTATTATTGCTATTGCTATTGCTATTACTATTACTATTACTATTACTATTACTACTACTACTACTACTAATACTAATACTACTACTACATTTCTAAGTAATAATGCTAGCCGAATACTACTACTACTACATTTCTAAGTAATAATGCTAGCCGAGTATATTCTGCTGAATTGGTCAATATCGTAGCAGAAGACGTACCAAGGTGCTCCTGGAATAGACAAGATGTATATATTTTCTTTTGCCCTTTTAGTTGGAAAGATGACCAAACATCTTTGCATCCTCGTGTATTTGATTATAAATATAAGTGATCCAGGTAAGATTGTTATTTGGATAACCTGTCAAATGATAAAATAGGACAAGAGGTTTACTGCAAGAAAAATGTTTATAGTGATGGGCATGCCATTAGATTAACTGGAGGTGTATAAGCAGGCCATGAAATGTCTCCACTTGTTATAATAAGAAAACTGTCTTTTCTGGATATATACTACATACAAGAATAACAACATGCTTGGAGGGTAACATGTGAATTGTTTAAATTTTCAGGGCTACCCGTTTATTTCATAGAACCGCTACATCCTGCCAAGTACTTCTCGAGAGGAAAATTCTATGGAGATGGAGATGATTTTAGAAGATTTATGTATTTTAGCAGGGCGGCTCTTGAATTACTTCTTGAGGCCAAGAAGAAACCTGACATAATACACTGCCATGACTGGCAGACTGCTTTTGTTGTAAGCTCTCCCACGAATGACATAAAATATGATTTTGCTTTTACAAAACTAGTTTTCTTTTCCAAAAGACACCCATAGTTGTACTTGCAAAATCACTATAATTTGCTATCTGAAAGAAAGAGTATATTGTGCTTGCGCAAGCATATGCTCTACCGTACTTGCGATCACGTCTCGAATTTCAAACTGAAAATATCTGATCGGAATCGTTGAAACCGTTGTTCGTACTAAAATATACATAGGGATAAAAAATTTAAATTTGTAGAATTTTTTTCCTATTTTAATCGAATGGGTGAAAAATGCATTGATCTAACGATTACAAACCTCTCAAATTCAATGATTTTTTTAACTTATCCAATAAAATAGTAAAAAAATTGAAAATTTTGGTTCCTAAGTAGAGTTTAGTATGGACAACATTTCTAATGGTTCGGATCGGTCGTTTGCACTTCAAAATTCGAGATATGTGATCGCAATCACGGTAGTCCTGTGCTTGCGCAAGCACTCTAGTCTCACTCCTGAAAGAAATACCCCATTTTAATGGACAAGGAATATTTTTACTTGCTTTTGGTGTCCATTTTCCCCTGGACAACTTGCATTATGTTTGGCAAATGCTACGATCATTGCAGTTTTCATCGGAGCGATTAGAACTAGAGTTTTATAGATACTTGGAAAAAAAGGGACAAGGAAAAAAACAGATAGCAGATTATTCCAATTTAATGAACTATGTGGTCTAATTCGGTTGGAGTATTTTTGGACTGTTAAATTAACAGCAGAGTGGTCCTTTTATTCGGACTTGGTGCTCATTTTGGTTACGGGTGCTTCACATACCACAAGTAACATACCTTAGGCAAATGTTATCAGTGTTTTCATTTCCTTTATTTTGATAGAATTATACCGGGTTGGGTTAGGTTGACTGTCTGGTTGCTCAACATTCCCACAGTTGATTTGCTTAATTTTATGTATCACTTTTGTAGTTATACTCAATATAGAGTTATTTAGTTTACTATTAATTACTGGTATTTTTTGTTATGTAATATAGTTAGTTCAGTGCTCCTTTTATGTTCATTCAAGCAATAACTTTTCTTGTTTTTATAAATCATTTCTGATTTGTATAAATAACAATGATGTTTCTTTTTTTTCAGGCTCCTCTTTACTGGGATATATTTGCAAATAGAGGTTTGAACTCAGCTAGGATATGCTTTACATGCCACAACTTTGAGCACCAAGGCGCAGTTCCTGCTCATGACCTGGCACCGTCTGGGCTTGACGTGGATCACTTGGACAAACCTGATAGGTTGCAGGATGATTCATCACATGGTAGAATCAATGTTGTTAAGGTTAGTATCCAGTATGTATATAAAGTTGGAATAAAGTTGGGAAAATGTCAATGCTTTCTATTAAACCGGAAAGTATATGGGCCTATGAAGCCAAAGAGTAAACATTTTATGAGAATTTATATCACCCAACTCCTATTATTGTTCGTTGAGCTAAAATACCTTATATCCTGTTTTTTTTTTATCTTAATTTGGTATTGAAACCAACGAAGAGAGGATAACTTGTTCATTAAGTACATGGGAAGTGGTATATAAATGTTAGTTTCATGTTTTGTACAGCTATGCATGACATTTTCCATAGCATGTTAAGTGCATACATAATATATTTTAAGTTTTGTAGGAGTGTGGTCACTGAAAATAAGTAGGTAACTAATGTTATATTATATATTTATTAATTAACATGGTTGTTTACTGATTTATCATTTCTGGTTCGTTCTCTTGTAGGGTGCTATTGTGTATTCTAACATTGTGACAACTGTGTCACCAACCTATGCTCAAGAGGTTCGATCTCCTCAGGTAATTAAACATATTAATGCAAAGGGCATATCTACATTTCCAATGTCTCTGCGTGCTTATTTTTGTATTATTATTTTTTCTAATCTTCAGGGAGGAGGGGGTTTACATCAAGCTCTAAAAATTCACTCAAGAAAGTTTGTTGGTGTCCTAAACGGAATCGATACTGATACATGGAATCCCCAAACCGATAATATTATAAAGGCACATTATAGTTCTGATGATATACAAGGGAAGCTTGTTAACAAAAATTTTGTTAGGAATCAACTTGGTCTCTCCACTAGTGATCCATCTCAGCCACTTGTAATTTTTTATTTCTAACTTTATACTTTTTATTTTAGTCCTTTTAAGTGAATTTATGCACTCCTATGGCTTTTTTCTCCTGTGAAATAGGTTGGTTGCATAACAAGGTTAGTCCCGCAAAAGGGCGTGCACCTTATAAGGAATGCCCTTTACAAAACCTTGGAATTGGGAGGCCAATTTATTCTCCTCGGTTCCAGCCCAGTTCCACATATACAGGTTGCTTCTTTCTTTTTTTCCTTCTAGTATCAATTAAAGAGAAATTGTCATACAATTATTGATAATATATATCTTTTAAAAAGTGCAGAAGGAATTTGAGTCAATCGCTGAGAATTTCAAGAGTCATGCTGATGCTCGACTGATATTAAAATATGATGATGTATTTTCACATTTGATCTACGCAGCTTCTGATATGTTTATTATTCCTTCTATTTTCGAGCCTTGTGGTCTTACTCAGGTAATCCCCCTCCCCCTCCACCCCCCTACACACGTGCTTGCACACACATACAAAACACAAAAAATGGACCTCTAAACCCCCAATGAATCAAGTAAAAGAAAATTTTAAAGATGTAAACCCAAGCATGCAGAAACAAAGATTATATACAACAAAATGCTAACAAAACCCCAACATAATATAATAACTTCTGCTTTGTATAGATGATAGCAATGCAATATGGGTCCATTCCCATCGCAAGAAAAACTGGAGGATTGAATGACAGGTATGGCAATGACATAATATGTTATGTAAGGTTATTGTCTTTACTGTTGGTCTAGTTTAATATCAGTTGGCTTTTTTAGACTTTGTTCCAATCTTATATCATCCTTTTGGTATTTATTCGAGTATACACTGTGTCTGCAATTCACTTGCAATAACCGAAGTAATCAGGCCTAAATTGCAATCAACTGTCTACATGTTGATGCACACATTAAAAGACTGACAATTAATTACTGTCCAGTTCTATCTCAAATGAGGTAAATCTTGAATCCGTCGGTAGACTGATGTATCTGATGCTTAATTATGGTTTAACTGAAGAAATGCTTCTTATCTGCCAGTGTTTTTGATCTTGATGACAACTCGGTACGAGCAGAGTTAAGAAATGGCTTTTCCTTTGTGAATGCTGATGAGCAGGTACCCAATTTAACTCTTTTTCAAAGTGGAATTTTGCAAGACTCTGCAGAGGCTTTAATATTTCATTCTTCTTGCAGAGTTTAAATGGTGCAATGGAAAGGGCATTCAAGTACTACAAACAGAATCCTGATGTATGGCAAGGATTGGTCAAAAAGGCCATGAATATTGATTTCAGCTGGGATTCGTCAGCATCGCAGTATGAAGAGCTTTATCACAAGTCTCTAGCAAGAGCTAGAGCTTTTGCTCAGTCATAATTTTTTTATTTCTTAGGTTCTATTTTCCGTTCAGGTTGTAAAGCTGTAAAAGGAAATAGAAAAAGAGGTTATTTAGGATATATTTCAAATAAATGAGAAACTCTGCTTGTGTCTTTTACATAGTCGGTTTCAAGTCCGAAAAATAGAAGGGTTGTAATAAGTTTAACGAGCTAACGTAAAAATTCGCTCAATCTTGAAAATGAAACCAAATATGAATTGTATTTCTAGTCTAACCCAACTTGTTCGTGTCAAAAGATTTTGTAGTAATAGTAATTTCAAATAAATGAGAATTACTCAAAAAAAAAAAACCTATAACCAACATATTTGCTTGTGTAGCCAGAATGAAAATTGGGTGGTATTTGGAATAAATTGAAGTTCATATATCTGAATACCTTCTTTTTGCCTATGGAAATTAATCATGAACATCAAAAAAGAAAAAAAACCAGTACCTTATGATTTAGTTATCCAAAGTCGTTATATGCTTGATATAGAAATCTCTTCATATATTAACGACAACGTGGAAAATGTTAACATTTATGGCAGTACAGGACGGCGTCTGTGTTGCTAGGATATAATAGTTCTTTCAAAAGAAAAAAAAATTCACGTCTATGACCGTGATTTTTTTGCTCTCGTATGTTAAAAAATATTACATTAGCAGTTTAGCACTAGGTGTCTAGGTGTCTAGGTTACCAATTTGTGATGTGCAGTGGCGCATCATGCAGATTGCAGATCTAGGTTAATTAGAAATTGTTTCAGCTTATAAGTTTGAAATATTTTTGCAAAAGAAAGTTCTAACAGGTTGTGAACTTAGCTTGCTTCCTAGTATTTAAATAGACACAAATATTAATTTTTTTTTTTTTGAAGTAGCAGTTACAATTCTATCTCGCCTATGCCAAACAATGGCAGTCTGAAGAAGAGAGTAAAACTTGCAAGAGTACTATGGCTAGGATCTAGGTGGAATGAGATCTTCTACCGCACAGCAAAAATATTGTGCGTGTTGCGTAGTAAATTTTAATTTTTGATTTGTGTCGAGATTAGTACAAACTAAACTTTATAATATCAGATTTCATGAATCAAATCTGAACTATCTGTAACTTACAGCGCAGAAAATCTGAATCGTTCATTCCTGCTGCACGATACAGAATCTGCTTCCGGACCTAGGTGGGACCGAAGGCACGACAAAGTTCTCTTTAGGTTATGAATGAATCATGAAACGCAAACATTTTTCGAGAAAAAATGTTTTACTAACTTATTCTCTATAATAATAATAATAATATAATTATCCATATAATTTTTTCTAGGTCGAAATTGGAAAAACAAGCTCTAATAATGATAACTATGCAAAATATTTCGAAAAAAACTACGGACTTTTTTTATATATAGGGATTCATGAATCCTCTGGAATGCGAACTTTTGCGCTCACTTAAAATTAAACTCATGACATCATTTAAATCATTCTAGTTAGTTCACTTTATTATTAGATATTCGCAAAATACTATAGACTTGACTCACTATTTTAATACAAATCATGAACATTACAAATTACAATTGACTCGTTATTTTAATACAAATCATGAATATTAAAAATTACAATGCCGTCAAACCGAGCCAGAAAGACGCGTGTAAGAAAAATGTTAAATTTTACTTAAAGAGTAAATATAATGTTTCTTTTTAACTGTCTCTCTTATATATTTTTTACTAGAAGACAAGAACAATTAATGTTATGTTATGTTCGTTCTGCTCTGTTTGTTTCACTGCATGTCTTTATATTTAGATTTAAAGTCTTTATATTTAAATTCACAATAAAATTACTGCAAAATTTTTATAAATACTTGAAGCATAATTATTCCAAATTTTTATATTAGAATAATAAAGTTTATATATTGTTATCTGCAAGTCTTCATATTTAAATTTGCTGAAAATTTTTCTAATATAAAGATTTGCAACAAAAAAAAATCAAGATTTGTAGTAATATAAGGACTTCAGTCCTAAATATAAAGAAATACAGGAAAGCAAACAGAACGGACATAACAGACAGAGCATACAAAGTAGAGCGAAACTGGAGCGGGTACAAAAATTGCAAGTCTTTATATTAGAACAGTAAAGTCTATATATTGTTGCATGTAAATATAATTGCAAATAATTTTTATATTAGAACAGTAAGTCTTTATATTTAAATTTGCTGAAAAATAATTGTAAATTTCTAATATAAAGACTTGCAGTAATATAAAGACTTGAGAGCAACATGACAGACATAAAACTTTTGTTGCAAATTTAAATATAAAGACTTCATGCCTGAATATAAAGATATACATACAAGCGGACAAAACAATCAAAGTAGAGCATTAATTGATTTAGTCTTCTAACGAGAGAAATATAGAGAGAGCGCGAGAGGGGGACAGTTAAAGAGGATGTTAGTATCATCCTTTTTACTTGGTGCAAAAAAAAAAACATGCAAACCTGTACTCATAAGTTAAAAGTGTGGAGTTAGATCATAATAATGGTTCACTAAACCAAAGCTCTAAACGAGGGGGGGAAATGCTATGAACACATTTTTTGCTTTTGCGTGAAATAATTAAATTGACATACCAAAATAATTGCAAAACTAATTATTATCATCCTATTACGCAAGTAAATAATGCTAATTATTATGTGACGATATATCAAAATTCATGCAAAAAGAAAGAAAATATAAACTATATATTTTGATTAAAGATTAAAAGGCAATAACTATATGTATCCACAATGAAAGAAGTTATATTAAGGGATATTTTATTTTAAGAATATGAGGATAACTAATTAAAATCATAGGGTTCTTTTGGCAACACAACTTTTGGATGAAATATCGAATAGAGACTTATTCCAACAATATAATTTTGCCAAACATATTTTGAAAGGATATAATATTGGTAAAAAAGACTATTCCAATATACCAAAATATAGATGGAATACCAGGATACATTGTTCCGTATGACTAAGCAACCAAATTTGCAATGTATTTAACAATTTAATAAATTATATATACTTTATTATTGTTAATATTATTATATTATCTTTATTATTGAAATATTATTTATACTTACTATTAATTATTATTATTACTTTATTATTTTAAAATAATTCATATTATTATAATTATAATTTTATATTATTGTTATTACTATTATTATAATTATCATTTTTATTCGATTATGTTGTATTATATTTATAATTAACAATATTTTAGTATATTATTATATATAATTTATTATTATTAAAATTATTATATTTTCTTTATTATTGAAATATTAATAATTACTAATAATAATAATAATAATTTTATTATTTAAAAATAATGCAAATTTTCATATTATTGTGCTTATTATCATTACTATTTGATTATGTCGTATTATATTTGTAATTAACAATATTTTAATATAATATATAAACTTATTATTAATATTATCATATTATACTTATTATTGAATAATATTAATAATTACTACTAATTATTATTTTCATTATTTTAAGATAATGCATAATATTATAGTTTTTATATTATTTTTATTATTACTACTATAATTATTATTATTATTTTATTATGTTTTATTATATTTGTAATTAGCAATATTTTAGTATATTATATACACTATATTATTATTATTACTATTATTACTATTATATTATCTTTTTATTCAAATAATATTTATAATTACTATTAAATATTATTATTTTAACATAATGCATATTATCATTATTTTATATTATTGTTATTATTATTCTATTATTATTATTTTTTTTATTATATTTAGTGAATAATATTTTATTGTATTATATACTTAATTATTATTTCTGTCGTTATTAATATTCTTATATTATATTGTATCGTTACTTTATTAGCATTTTATTATTATTATTATTATAATAGTAATATCATTGTAATTATTATATTTTACTTATATTATCATTATTACTATTATGTTAATAGTCGTTATTATTTGTTATTATTATTATTATTATTATTATTATTATTATTATTATTATTATTATTATTATTATTATTATTATATTATTATTATTATTGTCAATATTATTATTGCAATTTATTTTAGAAAATAATTATTATATTATTAATTTATTATTTTTATCATAATTATCAATATTTCTAATATTTCAATTGTTAATTGCCAAATAATTTTGCTCCTCCGAATAGTTAAGAATACCTTCTTCTATCACTATTTCAAAATCACACTATTCTATTCTTACCACTCTTCTAGTGTTATTCTTTGATTTGCCAAACAAACCCATATAGTTTAAGGGATTTCATCACATTGCTTTCATATTTTAAGGTATAACACTCGATTATAATTGGAATTTGTTGACTTAAACTTAATTTGTTTGACCATTTAACAAAATAAATCAAGTACCGACATTTACACAAGTTTAATTTTGATGTGCCAGAATAATACATGTATATTTGACAATGGTTAAGGCCATGTTCATGTTCCCCAAGTCAAGAGACGAACAATGATGCAAAAGACATTGAAAATGGAGCAGAACCGTGCGAATTCCCACAATCCGTTATTACGAGTGGGGGACTCGTTATAACGAGTCTGAAGGTCTCGAGAAAATAACCCATATTACTTGATAAACCTAGTAGGTGCGTGTGAGGAATCTCCCATCTACACCTGATTGACTTATTTAACCTGCACTGTCAAAAAGTTCGAGAGATGCATTACAGTAATGCATGGAGAAGGCACTATAATGAGTTGGAACTCGTTATAACAAGTCTGAAGATGCTATAAGACAGACACAAAAGGGAAAAAATGGAAAGATTAAGACACTTTATAATGAGTCACAATTTTGTTATAATGGAAGGAAGAATTTTTGAGTTGAAAGAGTTGTTGCCCATATATTCAAGTGAGATTCTTTAAGAAAGATCAAGAAATCATTCCCTCAAGTTTACATACAATCAAAAGAGCATTGTGACCTTCTTCAAGCGTCCAAAATCCCATCTGGCTATTGTTAAAAGATTGGGAGTTGATTATGATATCTAATTCTCTAATTCTCGTTCAATTTTAGCCTTTTAGGCAAAGATCCTTGAAAGATCTTTATTATTATTTGATCTGTGTTAGATCCATTTGATCCGTGTTGGATCCTTATTGTTATACTCTTGCAAGTTCCTGATGAGGATTGTGAGTGGTTTAGACTTTTTGAAAAAGCCTTGTTTAAAAACCTTTTTGGTATAGTGTTTGTTTGATTCGACCTGAAGATGGTATCGGAGGACCTGAAGATGGTATAGCCTTGTTCGCAAAATTATATATTCCAAGGTGTCTCTTTCAGACCTCCCTTTATGAGTTGATCGTCGTGTCATGCAGAGTTCCATAAACTATTTAATATTTCAGAAATTTGGTTCGTATTTGTGATTTCATACATAATGAAATATTGATATACAATTACGTCAGCATTTATAGATTCAAATTCAAAAAGAAACTGTCGTGGCGACCCCAAAATATTTGTGTCGTCGGAGGAATATTTAGGATCCAGTTATGTGTTTACCATGGCGAGCAAAATTTTATGTCTTTCCTTCTTTTTGCTTAGAGTTGTAATATATTTACAACAAATTCAACTTGAAACAATTTAATTCACTAAAGCATTATGTTATTCAATAATATTATTGTGTTGTCCTTTTCGTTATTATTTCTTGAATGGCCCATAAATAATAAAATTCATCTTCTTATGTAGCAACTGAGTTCTCTATTGACAAGTTATGCTTCCGTCAATGGCATAATAACGTTGAGGAAACGTGAAGTGGTAACGACTTATTTTGAATGTTGAAATGAGTCTTTCACATTAAATTGTCTTGGAGAATTGCATGTATTATTTTTGGATGAGATTTAAAATATGTATGCAGAAAGTGATATGTGATGAGACACATATATGTGACTTGTTTCTAATTAAGTCATGTGTTGTTTATTAACTTGAGTTGCACATTTTTTGCATAAAACAATAAGATCGTTACGTGGAATTTTGTCAAAGCGTTACAGGATCTCAGAAGTGTCTACTAAGTTTTACATGTTATAAGTTTGTCGAGATCGTTACTCAAGAGGCGAGAAAACTAAGCTCCAAATAACGACGACGGAATTTGTCGATCTTCTGGTTATTCTTCAATGTATAAAACAAATTCAACAGATGAATTATGTAGATAATAAAATGCATCAGTTTTATTTAGGATAGATTATTTCTAATGCACACACACACGTTGAATTTTATTTGTTCATCATATCGATGGTGACAAAAGCAACAACCAACGAAAACTTGAAAAGCAATAAACAACACTTCTTTCTCATTGTCATGTTTTCAAATCACTTGGTAGGATAAGAAGGCTCAATGGCAATACCGCACAAGCCTGCCGTGCTAGCAACATCCTTTTGCATTCTGATGTATCCAGACTCACCCCAAGATGTGCCCCATGAATTTCTCACACGCCAAAAGTGTGGACTGACACTATTGTCGTATCCAACTACTGCCACTCCGTGGTCTAGGTTTGTCCCGCATGGACCGCTAAATACTCCGCTCGAGTAAAACTGGAAAGCGGAACCGCCTGCTTCAATGGCTACGGAGATGACCTGATTTGCGGCAGCGTTCATGAGAGCATACTCGCTGTATGAGGTGAGGTCGACACAGCCGGTGATGGTACACTGACGATGGGCTTTCTTAACGGTGTTGCATGTTCCTTGGTAACCGGTGTATGGGTAGTCGGTCGAATTTGTGATGCCACCGTTATTTTTCACCCATTGAAAGGCATAGTCCATGTATCCTCCGTTGCACCCGTAACAAGTAGTAACACAGTCCACCAACTCTTGCTCGGAAAGTCTTACCAAAGTTCCAGTTCTTATTTTGCATATGCACTCCATAGCAGCCACGGCTGAGAAAGCCCAACAACTGCCTCCACGCCCAAATAATGATGAAAATATTATCCTTGTTTTATCATTGTTCAATTAAATCACGAGCTCAGACTTTTGGTACTTTATACATGAACATTCAGTTCTACTCACCGCAATTGCCTTGGTCTTTAATTGCCGGGACACAAGACCGCCAATCAACCGACACCGGGGCTGACACAGATGTAGCATACTTTGTTGGGGCTGATTTTTTCGGTCCATTTCGGGGAACGTAGCTAGCATACTTAGCCATAAACTCAGAGTTCGTAAGATCAGCAAACTTATTAAGACCGAGCTTGTACGTAATATTGGGTTGGTTGTTCGTGGACTCGATGTACTGCAAGTTGGTCTTGAACACCTCGAAGCGAAGGGACTTTTCAGCATCACTTGCGTAGACGCGGCTATAGTCTGCCATCCATTTCTCAAATGCCCCCATTAGTGCATCATTAGCGGTAGCCACAGGAATTATAGCTCCACATAAGAGACCAAAGACGATGCTCGTAAATACAACATGCGAAAAAGGAGTCGGAGAAGCCATAAAAAAGAATATGAGTTTGAAATTTGTATGTCAAATCAAGACAATATTTTGTGTTTTGGTGATGAAATGAAACGTGTGCTACTAGAGAGTATTTATAGATAATATCTAAACCACCAAAACACTTTGACCGGCTAGTGGTTTAAGCATAACGATGTCATATTCAAGATGTTTTAAAAGTGATAAAAATAATAAGAAGAAGCAACGATGTACAAGGAAAATCTCATGCAAGCAAGAGGGATTCCAAATTCATAAAATATTCTATAAAGGTTGTGCTTTGACAAAGATTCTTCTTCTGGAAGCTTGTAGTCGGTAAAACAATCTTCTAGTTTTAAACGAGCGTAACTTTTGACTCAAAACTTTGATCGGCTATTGTGACGGCATGTCGGAAAGGTCGCAGTATTGATCTTCGGGTTTTACATGGAAATCCCATAACGACGAAATTCAGACCAAAAAAATCCGTCCAAGGCATCTAATTTTTATCTTCTAGTTTTAAACGGACGTAACTTTCGACTAAAAACTCCGATCGGCTATTGCTTCGCCATTTCAGAAAGGTCGCAATATTGATCTTCGGGGTTTTAAAAAAATCGACCACATAAACAAGGCACTAGGATGATTTTGAAAATTATATATTCGAAGGTGTCTCTTTCAGACCTCCCTTTATGAGTTGACCGTCGTGTCATGCAGAGTTCCATAAACTATTTAATATTTCAGAAATTTGGTTCGTATTTGTGATTTCATACATAATGAAATATTGATATACAATTACGTCAGCATTTATAGATTCAAATTCAAAAATAAACTGTCGTGGCGACCCCAAAATATTTGTGTCGTCGGAGGAATATTTAGGATCCAGTTATGTGTTTACCATGGCGAGCAAAATTTTATGTCTTTCCTTCTTTTTGCTTAGAGTTGTAATATATTTACAACAAATTCAACTTGAAACAATTTAATTCACTAAAGCATTATGTTATTCAATAATATTATTGTGTTGACCTTTTCGTTATTATTTCTTGAATGGCCCATAAATAATAAAATTCATCTTCTTATGTAGCAACTGAGTTCTCTATTGACAAGTTATGCTTCCGTCAATGGCATAATAACGTTGAGGAAACGTGAAGTGGCAACGACTTATTTTGAATGTTGAAATGAGTCTTTCACATTAAATTGTCTTGTAGAATTGCATGTATTATTTTTGGATGAGATTTAAAATATGTATGCAGAAAGTGATATGTGATGAGACACATATATGTGACTTGTTTCTAATTAAGTCATGTGTTGTTTATTAACTTGAGTTGCACATTTTTTGCATAAAACAATAAGATCGTTACGTGGAATTTTGTCAAAGCGTTACAGGATCTCAGAAGTGTCTACTAAGTTTTACATGTTATAAGTTTGTCGAGATCGTTACTCAAGAGGCGAGAAAACTAAGCTCCAAATAACGACGACGGAATTTGTCGATCTTCTGGTTATTCTTCAATGTATAAAACAAATTCAACAGATGAATTATGTAGATAATAAAATGCATCAGTTTTATTTAGGATAGATTATTTCTAATGCACACACACACGTTGAATTTTATTTGTTCATCATATCGGTGGTGACAAAAGCAACAACCAACGAAAACTTGAAAAGCAATAAACAACACTTCTTTCTCATTGTCATGTTTTCAAATCACTTGGTAGGATAAGAAGGCTCAATGGCAATACCGCACAAGCCTGCCGTGCTAGCAACATCCTTTTGCATTCTGATGTATCCAGACTCACCCCAAGATGTGCCCCATGAATTTCTCACACGCCAAAAGTGTGGACTGACACTATTGTCGTATCCAACTACTGCCACTCCGTGGTCTAGGTTTGTCCCGCATGGACCGCTAAATACTCCGCTCGAGTAAAACTGGAAAGCGGAACCGCCTGCTTCAATGGCTACGGAGATGACCTGATTTGCGGCAGCGTTCATGAGAGCATACTCGCTGTATGAGGTGAGGTCGACACAGCCGGTGATGGTACACTGACGATGGGCTTTCTTAACGGTGTTGCATGTTCCTTGGTAACCGGTGTATGGGTAGTCGGTCGAATTTGTGATGCCACCGTTATTTTTCACCCATTGAAAGGCATAGTCCATGTATCCTCCGTTGCACCCGTAACAAGTAGTAACACAGTCCACCAACTCTTGCTCGGAAAGTCTTACCAAAGTTCCAGTTCTTATTTTGCATATGCACTCCATAGCAGCCACGGCTGAGAAAGCCCAACAACTGCCTCCACGCCCAAATAATGATCAAAATATTATCCTTGTTTTATCATTGTTCAATTAAATCACGAGCTCAGACTTTTGGTACTTTATACATGAACATTCAGTTCTACTCACCGCAATTGCCTTGGTCTTTAATTGCCGGGACACAAGACCGCCAATCAACCGACACCGGGGCTGACACAGATGTAGCATACTTTGTTGGGGCTGATTTTTTCGGTCCATTTCGGGGAACGTAGCTAGCATACTTAGCCATAAACTCAGAGTTCGTAAGATCAGCAAACTTATTAAGACCGAGCTTGTACGTAATATTGGGTTGGTTGTTCGTGGACTCGATGTACTGCAAGTTGGTCTTGAACACCTCGAAGCGAAGGGACTTTTCAGCATCACTTGCGTAGACGCGGCTATAGTCTGCCATCCATTTCTCAAATGCCCCCATTAGTGCATCATTAGCGGTAGCCACAGGAATTATAGCTCCACATAAGAGACCAAAGACGATGCTCGTAAATACAACATGCGAAAAAGGAGTCGGAGAAGCCATAAAAAAGAATATGAGTTTGAAATTTGTATGTCAAATCAAGACAATATTTTGTGTTTTGGTGATGAAATGAAACGTGTGCTACTAGAGAGTATTTATAGATAATATCTAAACCACCAAAACACTTTGACCGGCTAGTGGTTTAAGCATAACGATGTCATATTCAAGATGTTTTAAAAGTGATAAAAATAATAAGAAGAAGCAACGATGTACAAGGAAAATCTCATGCAAGCAAGAGGGATTCCAAATTCATAAAATATTCTATAAAGGTTGTGCTTTGACAAAGATTCTTCTTCTGGAAGCTTGTAGTCGGTAAAACAATCTTCTAGTTTTAAACGAGCGTAACTTTTGACTCAAAACTTTGATCGGCTATTGTGACGGCATGTCGGAAAGGTCGCAGTATTGATCTTCGGGTTTTACATGGAAATCCCATAACGACGAAATTCAGACCAAAAAAATCCGTCCAAGGCATCTAATTTTTATCTTCTAGTTTTAAACGGACGTAACTTTCGACTAAAAACTCCGATCGGCTATTGCTTCGCCATTTCAGAAAGGTCGCAATATTGATCTTCGGGGTTTTAAAAAAATCGACCACATAAACAAGGCACTAGGATGATTTTGAAAATTATATATTCGAAGGTGTCTCTTTCAGACCTCCCTTTATGAGTTGACCGTCGTGTCATGCAGAGTTCCATAAACTATTTAATATTTCAGAAATTTGGTTCGTATTTGTGATTTCATACATAATGAAATATTGATATACAATTACGTCAGCATTTATAGATTCAAATTCAAAAATAAACTGTCGTGGCGACCCCAAAATATTTGTGTCGTCGGAGGAATATTTAGGATCCAGTTATGTGTTTACCATGGCGAGCAAAATTTTATGTCTTTCCTTCTTTTTGCTTAGAGTTGTAATATATTTACAACAAATTCAACTTGAAACAATTTAATTCACTAAAGCATTATGTTATTCAATAATATTATTGTGTTGACCTTTTCGTTATTATTTCTTGAATGGCCCATAAATAATAAAATTCATCTTCTTATGTAGCAACTGAGTTCTCTATTGACAAGTTATGCTTCCGTCAATGGCATAATAACGTTGAGGAAACGTGAAGTGGTAACGACTTATTTTGAATGTTGAAATGAGTCTTTCACATTAAATTGTCTTGGAGAATTGCATGTATTATTTTTGGATGAGATTTAAAATACGTATGCAGAAAGTGATATGTGATGAGACACATATATGTGACTTGTTTCTAATTAAGTCATGTGTTGTTTATTAACTTGAGTTGCACATTTTTTGCATAAAACAATAAGATCGTTACGTGGAATTTTGTCAAAGCGTTACAGGATCTCAGAAGTGTCTACTAAGTTTTACATGTTATAAGTTTGTCGAGATCGTTACTCAAGAGGCGAGAAAACTAAGCTCCAAATAACGACGACGGAATTTGTCGATCTTCTGGTTATTCTTCAATGTATAAAACAAATTCAACAGATGAATTATGTAGATAATAAAATGCATCAGTTTTATTTAGGATAGATTATTTCTAATGCACACACACACGTTGAATTTTATTTGTTCATCATATCGGTGGTGACAAAAGCAACAACCAAAGAAAACTTGAAAAGCAATAAACAACACTTCTTTCTCATTGTCATGTTTTCAAATCACTTGGTAGGATAAGAAGGCTCAATGGCAATACCGCACAAGCCTGCCGTGCTAGCAACATCCTTTTGCATTCTGATGTATCCAGACTCACCCCAAGATGTGCCCCATGAATTTCTCACACGCCAAAAGTGTGGACTGACACTATTGTCGTATCCAACTACTGCCACTTCGTGGTCTAGGTTTGTCCCGCGTGACCGCTAAATACTCCGCTCGAGTAAAACTGGAAAGCGGAACCGCCTGCTTCAATGGCTACGGAGATGACCTGATTTGCGACAGCGTTCATGAGAGCATACTCGCTGTATGAGGTGAGGTCGACACAGCCGGTGATGGTACACTGACGATGGGCTTTCTTAACGGTGTTGCATGTTCCTTGGTAACCGGTGTATGGGTAGTCGGTCGAATTTGTGATGCCACCGTTATTTTTCACCCATTGAAAGGCATAGTCCATGTATCCTCCGTTGCACCCGTAACAAGTAGTAACACAGTCCACCAACTCTTGCTCGGAAAGTCTTACCAAAGTTCCAGTTCTTATTTAGCATATGCACTCCATAGCACCCACGGCTGAGAAAGCCCAACAACTGCCTAAACGCCCAAATAATGATCAAAATATTATCCTTGTTTTATCATTGTTCAATTAAATCACGAGCTCAGACTTTTGGTACTTTATACATGAACATTCAGTTCTACTCACCGCAATTGCCTTGGTCTTTAATTGCCGGGACACAAGACCGCCAATCAACCGACACCGGGGCTGACACAGATGTAGCATACTTTGTTGGGGCTGATTTTTTCGGTCCATTTCGGGGAACGTAGCAAGCATACTTAGCCATAAACTCGGAGTTCGTAAGATCAGCAAACTTATTAAGACCGAGCTTGTACGTAATATTGGGTTGGTTGTTCGTGGACTCGATGTACTGCAAGTTGGTCTTGAACACCTCGAAGCGTAGGGACTTTTCAGCATCACTTGCGTAGACGCGGCTATAGTCTGCCATCCATTTCTCAAATGCCCCCATTAGTGCATCATTAGCGGTAGCCACAGGAATTATAGCTCCACATAAGAGACCAAAGACGATGCTCGTAAATACAACATGCGAAAAAGGAGTCGGAGAAGCCATAAAAAAGAATATGAGTTTGAAATTTGTATGTCAAATCAAGACAATATTTTGTGTTTTGGTGATGAAATGAAACGTGTGCTACTAGAGAGTATTTATAGATAATATCTAAACCACCAAAACACTTTGACCGGCTAGTGGTTTAAGCATAACGATGTCATATTCAAGATGTTTTAAAAGTGATAAAAATAATAAGAAGAAGCAACGATGTACAAGGAAAATCTCATGCAAGCAAGAGGGATTCCAAATTCATAAAATATTCTATAAAGGTTGTGCTTTGACAAAGATTCTTCTTCTGGAAGCTTGTAGTCGGTAAAACAATCTTCTAGTTTTAAACGAGCGTAACTTTTGACTCAAAACTTTGATCGGCTATTGTGACGGCATGTCGGAAAGGTCGCAGTATTGATCTTCGGGTTTTACATGGAAATCCCATAACGACGAAATTCAGACCAAAAAAATCCGTCCAAGGCATCTAATTTTTATCTTCTAGTTTTAAACGGACGTAACTTTCGACTAAAAACTCCGATCGGCTATTGCTTCGCCATTTCAGAAAGGTCGCAATATTGATCTTCGGGGTTTTAAAAAAATCGACCACATAAACAAGGCACTAGGATGATTTTGAAAATTATATATTCGAAGGTGTCTCTTTCAGACCTCCCTTTATGAGTTGACCGTCGTGTCATGCAGAGTTCCATAAACTATTTAATATTTCAGAAATTTGGTTCGTATTTGTGATTTCATACATAATGAAATATTGATATACAATTACGTCAGCATTTATAGATTCAAATTCAAAAATAAACTGTCGTGGCGACCCCAAAATATTTGTGTCGTCGGAGGAATATTTAGGATCCAGTTATGTGTTTACCATGGCGAGCAAAATTTTATGTCTTTCCTTCTTTTTGCTTAGAGTTGTAATATATTTACAACAAATTCAACTTGAAACAATTTTATTCACTAAAGCATTATGTTATTCAATAATATTATTGTGTTGACCTTTTCGTTATTATTTCTTGAATGGCCCATAAATAATAAAATTCATCTTCTTATGTAGCAACTGAGTTCTCTATTGACAAGTTATGCTTCCGTCAATGGCATAATAACGTTGAGGAAACGTGAAGTGGTAACGACTTATTTTGAATGTTGAAATGAGTCTTTCACATTAAATTGTCTTGGAGAATTGCATGTATTATTTTTGGATGAGATTTAAAATACGTATGCAGAAAGTGATATGTGATGAGACACATATATGTGACTTGTTTCTAATTAAGTCATGTGTTGTTTATTAACTTGAGTTGCACATTTTTTGCATAAAACAATAAGATCGTTACGTGGAATTTTGTCAAAGCGTTACAGGATCTCAGAAGTGTCTACTAAGTTTTACATGTTATAAGTTTGTCGAGATCGTTACTCAAGAGGCGAGAAAACTAAGCTCCAAATAACGACGACGGAATTTGTCGATCTTCTGGTTATTCTTCAATGTATAAAACAAATTCAACAGATGAATTATGTAGATAATAAAATGCATCAGTTTTATTTAGGATAGATTATTTCTAATGCACACACACACGTTGAATTTTATTTGTTCATCATATCGGTGGTGACAAAAGCAACAACCAACGAAAACTTGAAAAGCAATAAACAACACTTCTTTCTCATTGTCATGTTTTCAAATCACTTGGTAGGATAAGAAGGCTCAATGGCAATACCGCACAAGCCTGCCGTGCTAGCAACATCCTTTTGCATTCTGATGTATCCAGACTCACCCCAAGATGTGCCCCATGAATTTCTCACACGCCAAAAGTGTGGACTGACACTATTGTCGTATCCAACTACTGCCACTCCGTGGTCTAGGTTTGTCCCGCGTGGACCGCTAAATACTCCGCTCGAGTAAAACTGGAAAGCGGAACCGCCTGCTTCAATGGCTACGGAGATGACCTGATTTGCGGCAGCGTTCATGAGAGCATACTCGCTGTATGAGGTGAGGTCGACACAGCCGGTGATGGTACACTGACGATGGGCTTTCTTAACGGTGTTGCATGTTCCTTGGTAACCGGTGTATGGGTAGTCGGTCGAATTTGTGATGCCACCGTTATTTTTCACCCATTGAAAGGCATAGTCCATGTATCCTCCGTTGCACCCGTAACAAGTAGTAACACAGTCCACCAACTCTTGCTCGGAAAGTCTTACCAAAGTTCCAGTTCTTATTTTGCATATGCACTCCATAGCAGCCACGGCTGAGAAAGCCCAACAACTGCCTCCACGCCCAAATAATGATCAAAATATTATCCTTGTTTTATCATTGTTCAATTAAATCACGAGCTCAGACTTTTGGTACTTTATACATGAACATTCAGTTCTACTCACCGCAATTGCCTTGGTCTTTAATTGCCGGGACACAAGACCGCCAATCAACCGACACCGGGGCTGACACAGATGTAGCATACTTTGTTGGGGCTGATTTTTTCGGTCCATTTCGGGGAACGTAGCTAGCATACTTAGCCATAAACTCGGAGTTCGTAAGATCAGCAAACTTATTAAGACCGAGCTTGTACGTAATATTGGGTTGGTTGTTCGTGGACTCGATGTACTGCAAGTTGGTCTTGAACACCTCGAAGCGAAGGGACTTTTCAGCATCACTTGCGTAGACGCGGCTATAGTCTGCCATCCATTTCTCAAATGCCCCCATTAGTGCATCATTAGCGGTAGCCACAGGAATTATAGCTCCACATAAGAGACCAAAGACGATGCTCGTAAATACAACATGCGAAAAAGGAGTCGGAGAAGCCATAAAAAAGAATATGAGTTTGAAATTTGTATGTCAAATCAAGACAATATTTTGTGTTTTGGTGATGAAATGAAACGTGTGCTACTAGAGAGTATTTATAGATAATATCTAAACCACCAAAACACTTTGACCGGCTAGTGGTTTAAGCATAACGATGTCATATTCAAGATGTTTTAAAAGTGATAAAAATAATAAGAAGAAGCAACGATGTACAAGGAAAATCTCATGCAAGCAAGAGGGATTCCAAATTCATAAAATATTCTATAAAGGTTGTGCTTTGACAAAGATTCTTCTTCTGGAAGCTTGTAGTCGGTAAAACAATCTTCTAGTTTTAAACGAGCGTAACTTTTGACTCAAAACTTTGATCGGCTATTGTGACGGCATGTCGGAAAGGTCGCAGTATTGATCTTCGGGTTTTACATGGAAATCCCATAACGACGAAATTCAGACCAAAAAAATCCGTCCAAGGCATCTAATTTTTATCTTCTAGTTTTAAACGGACGTAACTTTCGACTAAAAACTCCGATCGGCTATTGCTTCGCCATTTCAGAAAGGTCGCAATATTGATCTTCGGGGTTTTAAAAAAATCGACCACATAAACAAGGCACTAGGATGATTTTGAAAATTATATATTCGAAGGTGTCTCTTTCAGACCTCCCTTTATGAGTTGACCGTCGTGTCATGCAGAGTTCCATAAACTATTTAATATTTCAGAAATTTGGTTCGTATTTGTGATTTCATACATAATGAAATATTGATATACAATTACGTCAGCATTTATAGATTCAAATTCAAAAATAAACTGTCGTGGCGACCCCAAAATATTTGTGTCGTCGGAGGAATATTTAGGATCCAGTTATGTGTTTACCATGGCGAGCAAAATTTTATGTCTTTCCTTCTTTTTGCTTAGAGTTGTAATATATTTACAACAAATTCAACTTGAAACAATTTAATTCACTAAAGCATTATGTTATTCAATAATATTATTGTGTTGACCTTTTCGTTATTATTTCTTGAATGGCCCATAAATAATAAAATTCATCTTCTTATGTAGCAACTGAGTTCTCTATTGACAAGTTATGCTTCCGTCAATGGCATAATAACGTTGAGGAAACGTGAAGTGGTAACGACTTATTTTGAATGTTGAAATGAGTCTTTCACATTAAATTGTCTTGGAGAATTGCATGTATTATTTTTGGATGAGATTTAAAATACGTATGCAGAAAGTGATATGTGATGAGACACATATATGTGACTTGTTTCTAATTAAGTCATGTGTTGTTTATTAACTTGAGTTGCACATTTTTTGCATAAAACAATAAGATCGTTACGTGGAATTTTGTCAAAGCGTTACAGGATCTCAGAAGTGTCTACTAAGTTTTACATGTTATAAGTTTGTCGAGATCGTTACTCAAGAGGCGAGAAAACTAAGCTCCAAATAACGACGACGGAATTTGTCGATCTCCTGGTTATTCTTCAATGTATAAAACAAATTCAACAGATGAATTATGTAGATAATAAAATGCATCAGTTTTATTTAGGATAGATTATTTCTAATGCACACACACACGTTGAATTTTATTTGTTCATCATATCGGTGGTGACAAAAGCAACAACCAACGAAAACTTGAAAAGCAATAAACAACACTTCTTTCTCATTGTCATGTTTTCAAATCACTTGGTAGGATAAGAAGGCTCAATGGCAATACCGCACAAGCCTGCCGTGCTAGCAACATCCTTTTGCATTCTGATGTATCCAGACTCACCCCAAGATGTGCCCCATGAATTTCTCACACGCCAAAAGTGTGGACTGACACTATTGTCGTATCCAACTACTGCCACTCCGTTGTCTAGGTTTGTCCCGCATGGACCGCTAAATACTCCGCTCGAGTAAAACTGGAAAGCGGAACCGCCTGCTTCAATGGCTACGGAGATGACCTGATTTGCGGCAGCGTTCATGAGAGCATACTCGCTGTATGAGGTGAGGTCGACACAGCCGGTGATGGTACACTGACGATGGGCTTTCTTAACGGTGTTGCATGTTCCTTGGTAACCGGTGTATGGGTAGTCGGTCGAATTTGTGATGCCACCGTTATTTTTCACCCATTGAAAGGCATAGTCCATGTATCCTCCGTTGCACCCGTAACAAGTAGTAACACAGTCCACCAACTCTTGCTCGGAAAGTCTTACCAAAGTTCCAGTTCTTATTTTGCATATGCACTCCATAGCAGCCACGGCTGAGAAAGCCCAACAACTGCCTCCACGCCCAAATAATGATCAAAATATTATCCTTGTTTTATCATTGTTCAATTAAATCACGAGCTCAGACTTTTGGTACTTTATACATGAACATTCAGTTCTACTCACCGCAATTGCCTTGGTCTTTAATTGCCGGGACACAAGACCGCCAATCAACCGACACCGGGGCTGACACAGATGTAGCATACTTTGTTGGGGCTGATTTTTTCGGTCCATTTCGGGGAACGTAGCTAGCATACTTAGCCATAAACTCGGAGTTCGTAAGATCAGCAAACTTATTAAGACCGAGCTTGTACGTAATATTGGGTTGGTTGTTCGTGGACTCGATGTACTGCAAGTTGGTCTTGAACACCTCGAAGCGAAGGGACTTTTCAGCATCACTTGCGTAGACGCGGCTATAGTCTGCCATCCATTTCTCAAATGCCCCCATTAGTGCATCATTAGCGGTAGCCACAGGAATTATAGCTCCACATAAGAGACCAAAGACGATGCTCGTAAATACAACATGCGAAAAAGGAGTCGGAGAAGCCATAAAAAAGAATATGAGTTTGAAATTTGTATGTCAAATCAAGACAATATTTTGTGTTTTGGTGATGAAATGAAACGTGTGCTACTAGAGAGTATTTATAGATAATATCTAAACCACCAAAACACTTTGACCGGCTAGTGGTTTAAGCATAACGATGTCATATTCAAGATGTTTTAAAAGTGATAAAAATAATAAGAAGAAGCAACGATGTACAAGGAAAATCTCATGCAAGCAAGAGGGATTCCAAATTCATAAAATATTCTATAAAGGTTGTGCTTTGACAAAGATTCTTCTTCTGGAAGCTTGTAGTCGGTAAAACAATCTTCTAGTTTTAAACGAGCGTAACTTTTGACTCAAAACTTTGATCGGCTATTGTGACGGCATGTCGGAAAGGTCGCAGTATTGATCTTCGGGTTTTACATGGAAATCCCATAACGACGAAATTCAGACCAAAAAAATCCGTCCAAGGCATCTAATTTTTATCTTCTAGTTTTAAACGGACGTAACTTTCGACTAAAAACTCCGATCGGCTATTGCTTCGCCATTTCAGAAAGGTCGCAATATTGATCTTCGGGGTTTTAAAAAAATCGACCACATAAACAAGGCACTAGGATGATTTTGAAAATTATATATTCGAAGGTGTCTCTTTCAGACCTCCCTTTATGAGTTGACCGTCGTGTCATGCAGAGTTCCATAAACTATTTAATATTTCAGAAATTTGGTTCGTATTTGTGATTTCATACATAATGAAATATTGATATACAATTACGTCAGCATTTATAGATTCAAATTCAAAAATAAACTGTCGTGGCGACCCCAAAATATTTGTGTCGTCGGAGGAATATTTAGGATCCAGTTATGTGTTTACCATGGCGAGCAAAATTTTATGTCTTTCCTTCTTTTTGCTTAGAGTTGTAATATATTTACAACAAATTCAACTTGAAACAATTTAATTCACTAAAGCATTATGTTATTCAATAATATTATTGTGTTGACCTTTTCGTTATTATTTCTTGAATGGCCCATAAATAATAAAATTCATCTTCTTATGTAGCAACTGAGTTCTCTATTGACAAGTTATGCTTCCGTCAATGGCATAATAACGTTGAGGAAACGTGAAGTGGTAACGACTTATTTTGAATGTTGAAATGAGTCTTTCACATTAAATTGTCTTGGAGAATTGCATGTATTATTTTTGGATGAGATTTAAAATACGTATGCAGAAAGTGATATGTGATGAGACACATATATGTGACTTGTTTCTAATTAAGTCATGTGTTGTTTATTAACTTGAGTTGCACATTTTTTGCATAAAACAATAAGATCGTTACGTGGAATTTTGTCAAAGCGTTACAGGATCTCAGAAGTGTCTACTAAGTTTTACATGTTATAAGTTTGTCGAGATCGTTACTCAAGAGGCGAGAAAACTAAGCTCCAAATAACGACGACGGAATTTGTCGATCTTCTGGTTATTCTTCAATGTATAAAACAAATTCAACAGATGAATTATGTAGATAATAAAATGCATCAGTTTTATTTAGGATAGATTATTTCTAATGCACACACACACGTTGAATTTTATTTGTTCATCATATCGGTGGTGACAAAAGCAACAACCAAAGAAAACTTGAAAAGCAATAAACAACACTTCTTTCTCATTGTCATGTTTTCAAATCACTTGGTAGGATAAGAAGGCTCAATGGCAATACCGCACAAGCCTGCCGTGCTAGCAACATCCTTTTGCATTCTGATGTATCCAGACTCACCCCAAGATGTGCCCCATGAATTTCTCACACGCCAAAAGTGTGGACTGACACTATTGTCGTATCCAACTACTGCCACTCCGTGGTCTAGGTTTGTCCCGCGTGACCGCTAAATACTCCGCTCGAGTAAAACTGGAAAGCGGAACCGCCTGCTTCAATGGCTACGGAGATGACCTGATTTGCGACAGCGTTCATGAGAGCATACTCGCTGTATGAGGTGAGGTCGACACAGCCGGTGATGGTACACTGACGATGGGCTTTCTTAACGGTGTTGCATGTTCCTTGGTAACCGGTGTATGGGTAGTCGGTCGAATTTGTGATGCCACCGTTATTTTTCACCCATTGAAAGGCATAGTCCATGTATCCTCCGTTGCACCCGTAACAAGTAGTAACACAGTCCACCAACTCTTGCTCGGAAAGTCTTACCAAAGTTCCAGTTCTTATTTAGCATATGCACTCCATAGCAGCCACGGCTGAGAAAGCCCAACAACTGCCTACACGCCCAAATAATGATCAAAATATTATCCTTGTTTTATCATTGTTCAATTAAATCACGAGCTCAGACTTTTGGTACTTTATACATGAACATTCAGTTCTACTCACCGCAATTGCCTTGGTCTTTAATTGCCGGGACACAAGACCGCCAATCAACCGACACCGGGGCTGACACAGATGTAGCATACTTTGTTGGGGCTGATTTTTTCGGTCCATTTCGGGGAACGTAGCAAGCATACTTAGCCATAAACTCGGAGTTCGTAAGATCAGCAAACTTATTAAGACCGAGCTTGTACGTAATATTGGGTTGGTTGTTCGTGGACTCGATGTACTGCAAGTTGGTCTTGAACACCTCGAAGCGTAGGGACTTTTCAGCATCACTTGCGTAGACGCGGCTATAGTCTGCCATCCATTTCTCAAATGCCCCCATTAGTGCATCATTAGCGATAGCCACAGGAATTATAGCTCCACATAACAGACCAAAGACGATGCTCGTAAATACAACATGCGAAAAAGGAGTCGGAGAAGCCATAAAAAAGAATATGAGTTTGAAATTTGTATGTCAAATCAAGATAATATTTTGTGTTTTGGTGATGAAATGAAACGTGTGCTACTAGAGAGTATTTATAGATAATATCTAAACCACCAAAACACTTTGACCGGCTAGTGGTTTAAGCATAACGATGTCATATTCAAGATGTTTTAAAAGTGATAAAAATAATAAGAAGAAGCAACGATGTACAAGGAAAATCTCATGCAAGCAAAAGGGATTCCAAATTCATAAAATATTCTATAAAGGTTGAGCTTTGACAAAGATTCTTCTTCTGGAAGCATGTAGTCGGTAAAACAATCTTCTAGTTTTAAACGAGCGTAACTTTTGACTCAAAACTTTGATCGGCTATTGTGACGGCATGTCGGAAAGGTCGCAGTATTGATCTTCGGGTTTTACATGGAAATCCCATAACGACGAAATTCAGACCAAAAAAATACGTCCAAGGCATCTAATTTTTATCTTCTAGTTTTAAACGGACGTAACTTTCGACTAAAAACTCCGATCGGCTATTGCTTCGCCATTTCAGAAAGGTCGCAATATTGATCTTCGGGGTTTTAAAAAAATCGACCACATAAACAAGGCACTAGGATGATTTTGAAAATTATATATTCGAAGGTGTCTCTTTCAGACCTCCCTTTATGAGTTGACCGTCGTGTCATGCAGAGTTCCATAAACTATTTAATATTTCAGAAATTTGGTTCGTATTTGTGATTTCATACATAATGAAATATTGATATACGATTACGTCAGCATTTATAGATTCAAATTCAAAAAGAAACTGTCGTGGCGACCCCAAAATATTTGTGTCGTCGGAGGAATATTTAGGATCCAGTTATGTGTTTACCATGGCGAGCAAAATTTTATGTCTTTCCTTCTTTTTGCTTAGAGTTGTAATATATTTACAACAAATTCAACTTGAAACAATTTAATTCACTAAAGCATTATGTTATTCAATAATATTATTGTGTTGACCTTTTCGTTATTATTTCTTGAATGGCCCATAAATAATAAAATTCATCTTCTTATGTAGCAACTGAGTTCTCTATTGACAAGTTATGCTTCCGTCAATGGCATAATAACGTTGAGGAAACGTGAAGTGGTAACGACTTATTTTGAATGCTGAAATGAGTCTTTCACATTAAATTGTCTTGGAGAATTGCATGTATTATTTTTGGATGAGATTTAAAATATGTTTGCAGAAAGTGATATGTGATGAGACACATATATGTGACTTGTTTCTAATTAAGTCATGTGTTGTTTATTAACTTGAGTTGCACATTTTTTGCATAAAACAATAAGATCGTTACGTGGAATTTTGTCAAAGCGTTACAGGATCTCAGAAGTGTCTACTAAGTTTTACATGTTATAAGTTTGTCGAGATCGTTACACGCCAAAATAACGATGGGCTTTCTTAACGGTGTTGCATGTTCCTTGGTAACCGGTGTATGGGTAGTCGGTCGAATTTGTGATGCCACCGTTATTTTTCACCCATTGAAAGGCATAGTCCATGTATCCTCCGTTGCACCCGTAACAAGTAGTAACACAGTCCACCAACTCTTGCTCGGAAAGTCTTACCAAAGTTCCAGTTCTTATTTTGCATATGCACTCCATAGCAGCCACGGCTGAGAAAGCCCAACAACTGCCTGCACGCCCAAATAATGATCAAAATATTATCCTTGTTTTATCATTGTTCAATTAAATCACGAGCTCAGACTTTTGGTACTTTATACATGAACATTCAGTTCTACTCACCGCAATTGCCTTGGTCTTTAATTGCCGGGACACAAGACCGCCAATCAACCGACACCGGGGCTGACACAGATGTAGCATACTTTGTTGGAGCTGATTTTTTCGGTCTATTTTGGGGAACGTAGCTAGCTTACAAATTGGGACATAAAGCCGATCAGTTCTTGGGAATTCTGCCAAAAACAGTACCCTCTTCAAATTTTCCCCGAAATCAGATGAAGAACACTTCAGTTACCTCAAATCCTTTTCAAACCATCTCCCACCCTCTCTCGATTATTCTAGATCCAGCAATGGCGATTCCTCAAATCAAACTAGGTGGCACGACTTTTGAGCAACTCCATAGAGGTTTACATTCAAGCTCCTCATGGCATAGGTACTGTTGAAATCTATGTCGGGCTACAACTAGCCACTCCTGAAGCTTTAGGCGGACCTTGGGATGTTAGATGTGTGAGTATCAACAGATATGTTATTGAAGGGCCTAAAGGTTGGATTGAAAAGGTGGCGAAGAAGGGCTATTTTGATCTTGGACCATATCGGCTCAATGTGTCGCAAGATTTCTCTGAGTTGTTTCCAAAGAGGAAACTAGCTCGTCATTGGATAAGGATATACTGCCTATCGTACGATATGAGATCTTTCAACTCTCTGGAAAGAATCACCAGCATATTTGGGACGATGGTTGATTGGGATGAGAACACTGCAAAAGGTTATGAGTTAAGGTGGGCTCGAGTCCTGGTAGATCTCCCTTCTACCATTCCAGCAAACATGACGATTGCTGTGTCCCGGCCAAACTATCAAGTTGAATATGTTGATTTGAAGTTTGAGCTTGAGTCTGAGGCTTCTATTCCAGTGATAGAATGGCAAATGGCAGATCTGACAAAAGCACTGGAAAAGTTGAGAGCTTTGGTATCAGCAAAGTCCCAAATCGCTTTGTATGGGAGTTCAGAAGGTCAGATGTGACCAAAGTCAGTGCCTCCCATGACAGTTAATCCAAGACCTATGCATGCACCTACTAAACTCAAGGTAAATCCCATGAAGATGAAGGTTCAGAAGTCAAACCAGTCGAAATCGGGAGATATGACACTCAAGGCACTTGTAGGTGACACAAGTGTGCATCTGATTCACATTTAGAGTTCAGACAAGTGTAGTCAGGAGACTTCCAGCAAGTTTAAGGCTGAGAGCTCTAAAAAGTCTTTCTCTGTTGATAGCCCAGCTAAAGGGAAAGAGGTGGTGGATGTGAAAATGAATCTTCAAGAAGCAGAGAACAGAGCCCTTAGGGTAGAGCTGCAAAAATATAAGGAGATGGTCTGGAGGATGGAGCAACAAAGGAAAGGCAAAGAAGAAAACATCATGTCAGAGATGCCAGCAAACAAGGAGGAGACAGATCAAAGCAAAGGACGAGGTGATAGATGGGCAGAGGAAGACATGAGCAAGGCCATTGTGGTGAGTAACAAGCCAAGGTTCATCACAGGGGCAGAGCTAAGAAGGAAGGACTTGAAGAAGAGGCCTTCTTGGCAGCTTTCGGTAAAAAATTTCCTTGTATAACCCTCACTAATGAAGAGATTGGTACACTCTTCAATGAGTGTGGATTAAGATATAAAGTTAGAATACAGGATAATAGTTTATGAAAACGATTAGGGAAACTGAACACACAAAAATGATGGAATTTTTATCCAACTTATTTGACTACTGCTCAGGGGATATAGATAGTGATGAATCATACTATAAGGAGCAGGAAGGGGTATTAAATTTAGGTTAATATATACTATTATAAGGGGATTATATAGATTGTAGTAATAAAGAGTTTACATATGAAGATAGTTAATTGGAATATAAGAGGATTAGGACTAACCGAAAAAAGGTCTATTCTAAAAAATTGATTTTAAAGGAAGATATACAAATAATATGTATTCAGGAGACAAAAAAAAGGAAAACTATACTACAAGGTTTTTAAATTCTATAAATGAAACTTTCTCATGGAATTTCATTCCTTCCAAAGGAGCATGGGGGGGGGGGGGGGGGTCTATTAATGGGTATAAATGAGAATTACTTTCAAATAATTAACTGGGTGTTTGGTGTTAATACTTTAACGGCTATATTAATGAATAAATCCGATAATATTATGTGGGCATGTACGACTGTTTATGGTCCAGTTTTGGCCAACTTTAAGGAATAGTTTTGGAGTGAATTAGAGTTGATGGGAACTATATGGACATTACCATAGATAATTGGGGGGATTTTAACGCAATTAGAGATAGAACAGAAAAGAAAGGTCTTACCTTTGATCAAAATAATATGGATATATTTAATAAATGGAATGATGATAATAGCTTGATGGATTATAAATGTACAAACAAACAATACACTTGGGCAAGGGGAGGGCATAATGCTCAACAAGCATGTTTAGATCGATATTTTGTTAACAATGAATGGAATGTCAAATATCCGAATACATTTACATATACATTACCAAGACAGGTATCAGATCATAATCTGATTACACTTGAGTTTGGAAATACTGTAATTACCAGAGTATCAAATTTTAAATTTGAGAAATATTGGTTAAACATTGATGGATTTAATGATAGAATAATAACTTGGTGGTTACCAATGGAAAATCATGAAGATAAAGCTAAATTATGGAAATATAATATAAATAATCTAAGGATAAAATTGAGGGGGTGGAATGCAAACTTAAATAAAGAAATAAGAGATAAGAAGAAAAAAATTAGTTCATCAACTAGATCAATATGAAATGTTATTAGAGGATAGAAGCTTACAAGATGATGAAGTCAATGAAATTTATAGTATTAAGGATGAGTTATTACAAATACATAATAATGAATGTATATATTGGCAACAAAGGGCAAAGGTAAAATGGTTACAAGAGGGGGATGCTAATACTCAATTCTTCCATAAAGTTGCATCATATCAGCAACATAGAAACCACATAAATTCAATAATAATAGAAGATGAACAAATTTCAAATGACATAGAAATTGAAAAAATTGCCTTTCAACATTTTAGAGATATACTAGAGAAATATAAGTTTTCAGAAGAAAAAATAGATGGGGCTGTTTGGAGTAATGAAGAGAAAGTAATAGATGAGAAAAATATATTATGAATATAGGAATTCACATTAGATGAAATAAAAGAAGCAGTCTTTCAAATGAATCCCAATAAGGCTCCAGGACCAGATGGTTTTCCTATGCTATTTTACCAACATTTTTGGGAAGTAATGAAATTGGACTTGATAAAAATGTTTACAGATTTTTTTCATAATAATATGGATATATCTCAATTAAATAGAGCACTTATATATTTAATACCTAAAAATAAAATAGCATAAAAATTAACTGACTATAGACCTATAAGTTTATTGAACTGTAGTTTCAAAATCTTCACAAAAGTATTAGCCAATAGGCTTTATAAGGTACTAAGTAGAATTATTAGCCCAACACAAAGCACATTTCTAAAAGGCGGATACATAATGGAGAGTGTAGTAACAGCACATGAAATTCTAGATTATTTACATAAAAGTAAGGAAGCATGTATTTTATTAAAAATTGATTATGAAAAGGCATTTGATAATGTCAATTGGGAATTCTTGTTCGAAATTTTAAAACAAAGGGGCTTTCATGAACAATGTATTACATGGATAAAGGGTATTCTAGTTAAAGGGCAGAGTGCAATAAAGATAAATGGAAAAATAGATTCTTATTTTCAATGTAAAAGGGGGCTCAGACAAGGTGATCCTATATCACCATATTTATATATTTTGAATGCAGATACTTTAAATAAAATGCTACAATTAGGACAAGAAAAGGGGCATATAGAGGGATTAGGTCCAATATTACATTCAGGATATAGACTAGTTAACTTACAATATGCAGATGATACTTTAATTTTCATTCCCTCAAATTTTATTATGATTAAAATTCTACAATATATATTAAAGGGATTTGAGGCAATGATTGGGTTGAAAATCAATTTTAACAAAATTGAATTAATTCCTATTAATGTAGAGGAACATATAAGCAACTATTATGCTGATAGTTTAGGATGCAAAATATGTTATTTACCTTTGAAGTATTTGGGAGTTATTCACTGGAAAAAACCTTCCAAAAATTAATGGAAAAGATTAATTAAGAAGGTTAGAAATAAATTACCATTGTGGAAAGGGAAATTTCTGTCGTTGGGGGGCAGACATGTACTATTAAATTCGGTATTATCATCAATACATTTATATTATATTACAATATATAAGATGCCAAAATGGGTAAGTAAAGAACTAGACACAATAAGAAAAAAATTTATTTGGGCAGGAGTGGATAATGCGAAAAAAAAGAAAAAATACACTTGGTTAATTGGAAAAGAATATGTAGGAATAAAGAAAATGGAGGGTGGAGGATCCTGAATTTAAGTAATATGAATCAAGCACTTTTATGTAAATGGGCTTGGTTATTCCTATATAAAGAACATAAAGGTTTATGGAAAGAAATTGTAACTATCAAATATAAGAAATTCACAACTAATGCATCACATTTTTGGGCAGAGGTAAGTAAATTACAACATTTAATAACTATAGGAAATAGAAGAATAATAGGAAATGGTAATACTATTAATTTTTGGGATGATGTATGGATAAACAATTGTCCTCTAAAGATTCAATTTCCACTAGTTTATCAAAAGGTTAAAAGATGTAATGTTACATTAAGACAAGTATGGAATAGAGGAAATTTTAAGTTATTCTTAACCAGAGGAATGAGTACAGAAATGAAAGCTCAAAAAGATGAATTGTTTCAATTATTATCACAGTTAAATATATATGAGGAAGAGGATTCCTCGGTTTGGACTTATGACTCTAAAGGGGTATATACAGTAAATTATATGTATAACTTTTTAAGTTTTGGGGGGATCAAAGTGAATATTAAGCATTCTGTTTGGATTTTCAAAATACCTTTAAAATTTAAATTATGTCTTTGGTTTGCACTAGAAAATAGATTATTAACAAAAGATAATTTAATAAAAAAGGGGAATGAATGTGGATAATAAATGTGTGTTATGTGGAGAAAACGAGACAATTAAGCACTTGATTTTGCATTGTACAGCAAGTAAGGGTTTTTGGGAAAAAATAAATGAAGGGTTATCTATAGATAAAAAAATTGAAAATTGAAGACTTAGAGAATATGTGGATACAAATATTAACATTTAAACAAACTGATTTTGTTAAATGGGGCACTATAATAGCGGCAGTTTTGTGGATAATGTGGAATGAAAGAAATAAGATAGTATTTAATGATGGAAAGGTTAAAAATACATATACAATAACTAATAACATATTAAGCTTAATATATTACTGGACAGAGGAACAAAGTGAAGTGGCACACCTCTTCAAGCAGCAAAATGTGGCAAATGTGGCTCAATTGGCAGTTTGATCCGAGGAGGATGCAGAAGATGAGGATCTGCTCGAATCATCAAGTGATGATAATGGAAATTAGGGAGGATGGAGTTTTTGTGATTGTTTTTTTGCTGTTAGAAAGATGTTTTGCATGATTGTTAGTTATGCGTTGTTTTTTGGGACATATTGGTTTGATGGGGAGGGTCCAGTAGGAGAAGTTTAGGTTATTTGGATATTTTGCAATTTATTTTGGTAATCTAATAGTATAGTTCTCGTATACTGTTTTAGTACACCACTGGTGTACAACTTAAGTACTTTTGTAGCTTTCTTTGTTAATGGAAGCAGGCACTCCATTCATGGGGTAGCTATTTTAAAAAAAAAATAATATGAACAAAAATGTAACCATCTCGTTTTTTATTATTATAAATCATAATAGACCCTCCTCCGCCAACTACATAATACTTCAAAAAGAAGAAAAAAGAAACAACACAATTTCATTTTGCATTATTTTAAATAGTTTTCTGCAAACTTTTCCCAAACACAATTTAAAAGACACATAATCATAGTTATATCATTTTTATTGATATAAAAATGAATGTCAAAGCTTCTCAAATTCAAATGATATGAAGTTTTTCCAACATAATTTTGAGCTCACAATCTTACTCATGTAATTTTATTATCATTTTAAGATAATACATCTTAAAAGTCATTAGAGGCGGAGGCAGGGGACAACTAGGGGGGTTTCACCACCTTTAATATTTTCGTACAAAATTTATAAATTGTTTTTTCAAATGATGTGTTATATTTTTTATGATTATTAAAAGACAACTATCCTCAAAAAAAAATTAAATTTCAACCACTGCCAACCTAAAATCTTACCTCTGCCCTAAAAATCATGCTCATGTTTTAATGCATTAACACTTATCATAGAACACTGGCGGAGATAGGGTGTTTTTGATGGGTCTATGGACCCACCTGAAAAACAAAAGTTTACTACCTATAGAATTTATCTGTGAAAAAGAAATATTCAAGAGACCCATCTCAAAAAGTTCGTAGACTCACCTGACCTTCTCGTGTTTCGCTCTTCTCCTTTGCGATTCACCTCTGCAACAACAACTCTCCCCTGGCATAGATGCATAATTTCTATTATGAGATATTGTGTAAATAATGTTGAGTTATTCTTGAGTTAGTAAAATCATTTAGTTAAAGACTATTAATTGCATCAATTAGCGTAGAACTGGATATGTATTAGTTGTAGATTAAATTAAAGCATTTCATGTCTCTAGTGATCTAGTCCGACTTTTGTGTTATTTGACAAGCAAGCACCAATAAAGTGGAATTCTTATACATCTTTTATGTACATAACTATTGTACAGGAAAATTTCTTATGCGTTGAGTTATTGTTGAAGTTAGAAAAATACAATCTCCAAACATATATATTGAGTTAGAGATTTCTAAAAAAATGGTAAGAATATTCACTGTCAATACAGTGTTTTAGTACTATGAACTATATAAAAGAAATAATTATATAAACTTTTAACTAGTTTAGACCTGTTACATATAACGAGCTGTACTAATTACTATCTAGTTATATAATAGTGCGATAACAAACGAAAAAATTTAATCACTAAAAAGAATGATAGAAACTGCACTTTAAATTCACACTATTTTTCAAATTGATTTTAGTTAAAAACAACAACAACAAAATCCTGGCTACGCCACTAGTTCGACTCGTCGACGCATTCATGCTCCGACACGTCGACACGCTCATGCTCCGACACGTCGATGCGTCTATGCTCCGACGAACCCCGCTGAACCAAAATACTGACTACGCCACTGCACGGGAATACGTACAGAGAAAATTATGTTTGATCCAAATTTCATGATTGTGTCAAAGGAATCGAGTTCTTCTAAAATGTAATATAAAACGTAAAAGGAAGCAAATTACTGTAATTCATTCATTAATTCGTTGTGTCTGGAACATTTTCTAAGGCTGGATTTTATTAATTGTTAGCTCCTTTCATTGATTATAGGAGCGAAAGATAAAAAAAAGCGAAATAGAGAGAAAAAGACGGACAAATTTTAGGCGAGAGAGATCGTCGTCGGCCTCCTCCGCTTCCACTTTCTCCTACCTTTTCTTCCCTCTCTCCCTCTTCCCCTTCTTCTCTCTCCTCTTCTCTTTCTCCATTCTCTTCTCTTATTGATTTGGGCGGCGACTATAGAATGTGGCATCGACACGATCGATTTGGATGCACAAAGGAGATCCATTAGAGGCATATAATCGATCGATTGGAGGCACATATTAATTGACTGAAGGCACAGAGCTTAGAGCTGATTTGGACAACGTGATATGTCACAGTGTGCGATCTGACGATCAATGGTGATGATCTAATGAAGGAATCTGGTTTTGCACTGTAGAAGGGATGTAGAAGTGCTGTTGATGATCGATGTCGAGGAACGATTGCAAGAGGCGATGAATGATTGTTGTGATGAGCTTGACTGAGACGGGTTTGATGCTCGAGGTTGAGACCAAATCAATCTATCAAATCAGTGCGCGATCAGATTGATGGTGAGATGAGCTTGATGCTGATCACAGAGATGCCGAGACGAGCTCAATGTTGTGACTAGCTCGATGCTCGATGCTGAGACCAACTTAGTCTATCAGAGGCAAGATCATGCGGGTGACAGCAAGTAATTCTTCATTTTGATGTGAATCGGGTCAAATGTTAAGGGCAGAGATGACAGATGCATGGCTATGAGGGGATCTTGACATTTGGTTGTTCTGAGTATGGTGTTGTGCAGAGCTTTGGAATTGTTTATGAGCTTTGAGATGTGACATGAGTGTTCGAGATGGATTTTTGCCGGAAGGAATGAGTGTGTTTGACAATTTGCTCATGAACGTGTGCAAAGTGAGACTGGGCTCCGACGAAGTGATACTCGAGGATTGTGCTACAGAGATATAACTCGTGCAATCTTGGGACAAATTTCGCTCGAGTTTGTGGGTGCCACTTGGCTAAGCAACGACGACAGCGGTTGATAGAGGTACAAGATATATTGCTTGCAAATGCGAGATATGTCGATACTCAGATGTCAGTCAATTAGATCATGATGAGATAATGATGGAAGATATTTCTATGAAAGCAGTGGGATAATAAAAAAGAATTATATTGATACTAGTTTTTTATCCACTGCCTGTAGTCTTACATCACACACACCCTCAAAGAAATCAGAAAATAAACTTGAAAATCTCTCCTGAAAATAACTCCCATCGAGGCTTGAACCGCAGACTCCCCTCCCATGATAGTCTTGTGCCATACCACTACACTAGATAGGGTTTGGCATATTGATACTAGTTATTATGTTGGTATCAGTATTTTGAAAACATGTCAGGTCTGGACGGGTCGAGCCAAACCTGGCCAGGTCAACGGATTGGTCGGGTCGACGGATTTAGGTGGATCCAAAAAAATTAAACTGGTCACAACCATCTAAGATCCATGGATATGTAGACCGTCGAGTTTGACCAGGCCGGGTCGAGTCCGGATCAAGACTTGTTGGCCGGGTCGAGTCCGGATCAAGACTTGTTGGTCGAGTTTTTTTATTTCGAAATTTTGAAAAACTCCAAAAAAAATCAAAATAAAATACAGGCAATTAAAAAAATAATCAAAAATAAAATTTCCAAAATTAAAAAACATAAAAAATCCGAATTTGTTTAAATTTTTTAATAATAAAATTAAATTTGAGAATGTTAAATCAATTGAGAAGAGAAATGAGAGATTGAGAATTTGAGTTTCTTGAGTTATGCAATGAATAAGGGTATATATTTATAGTCAAATACTTGAGAGTTGGGAGTTGGGACCGTTTGTTTAAAAAAAATTGAATCATTTTGATTATTTCCCTTTTTTTAATTGTTTCTGATTTTTTTGTAATTCCACTGATTTAAAGTGTTTGGATAAACCATTAAAATGGTTATTTATTTATTTTTCCTGATTTTTACAAATTTTTAGGAATTATTTTGAATTTATTTGATTTTTTAATTTATGGAGATGGGTTTAATCCGGGTTGGTGGGGGTTTATCTCGGATTAGCGATGAGTTATCTCAGGTTGGTGGGGGGTTTATGTCGGGTTAGCAATGAATTATTTCGAATTAATGGCGGATTAATAATGGATATTCCGGGTTAATGACAAATTAAGGATGGTTATTTGCAAGTTTATGGCGGATTAGCGATGGGTTATTCTTGGATTTATGGCGGGTTAATGATGAGTTATTTCCGAGTTTATGACTGGTTAACGATGGGTTAGACTGGTTGGATCGGATCAGGACGGTCGTTCTCTAGACGAGTTTAATACGGGCTTTTCCAATAAGATTGACTGTGACCTGTCTTTGGCTCTCGATTTGTTTTTGAACGGATCCGTACGGGTTTGCTCTCGAGTCGGGTCGGACCCGGATGGATTTTGTCAAATGCCTAGTTGGTACTAAAGCTTTTGCAATTTTTGCAATATTTTTCTTGGTTTTAGATTTAATAAAGAGATTATAGAAATAGAATAGTATAGAATATAGAAAGTGAATTTGTGATGATTGTTGATGCGATGATTGTTCAATTTTGAACGTAATTTGATTTTTATTATAAAATAATCTGGTGGAAGCTCTTCACTTAATTAAAAAAAAAACATAAATGATCGCTGTAAATTTGGTATCTTGCATCATCAGCTCTGACGTCGCACCGGATCAATGATCAAAGGTCACTTTCTTACAAATCACTTTATTTTCTTCAGTTTTAATAAACTGGTAATCAGATCGGCTTCATTTTACAGATAGATTAATCATGAATTCATGAAACTATTTTCAAAAATTGCACTTTACTTTTTCTTTTTTTTCAAGACATCCTGACTAAATCGTCGACGAAGCAAACTCAAAATTGATCAAAACTATAATTGATGCTGGAAACGTTAAAGAGAAGCAAAATAAGAGTTGTGTATTATAGAACATACCTCAGTTGCATTAATGTTTGTGCTCAGCTTTTGCAACGATACAATCTAATTTTTCAGACAAAAAAACGAAATAAAAAAGCGTGACATATTTGTTCCAACACTAAAAAAATAGAAGAACTCATTTCGCGATCCGGATAGAAAAAAAAAAACCATAAGATTCTCTATGTTTGATTGAGGCAAAATAAGTAAGAAATAAACTCTCAATTTCTTATTTAAAGAGTCAAACATAAATAAATATAGGATGCATAAGTAGTTATAAGAGAAAGTTACGTCTCCTTTAACTTAAGGAGCTTATGTAGGTGACATAAGTTATTTCTTCAAGTCTTTTCTTGGTAGGACAAGCAATTCAAAATTTTATATTATTATAGTGATTGTTCAATAATATAATTATTATAATAATAATTATAAAATAAATATATTTATTATTATAGTAGTGATTATTATTATTATTTTCAGTATTTATTATTGTTATATTTTCATCATAACTATTATAGTAATGGAAATATAAACAATAATAAAAATAAGTATCATAATATTATAATTATTATTTTATATAATTTTATTATAAATCTTTTATTACTTTTTAATATAATTATTAAAATCATTATTAATTTGTAAGAAGTCAATAATAATATAATATAATATAATATAATGTAATATAACATAAAAATATATTATATAACATGATATAAAATAATGTAATATAGAATAAATAATAATGATGATAATATTACAAACAAAATATAATAATAATATAATATATTTAAATATAAGAAAAATATTATTCTCTTTTATTCCTCAATTGATTCAACCAAACAAGCATAACTTACTGCGTCAGTACATTACATAGCAAGTTACACTTCCTTAACTTTACTCCTCAATCAAACATGAAGATTTAGATTTGTGTGACATAAACCCACATTTTTTTTGTTAAAAAATTAAAAAGCACTCATAACAAAATTTACTTAGGACATGTTCGTATGGTTTATTGTGCGTGCGGAAAAAGAAAATTTCACACGGAGTGAATTTTTTTCCAACGGTCAGTATTTTCTAAGTCAATTTCTGTGCTCATGCCCAAAACACAGAAAGCGAACAAACATGCCTTAGAGAAGATCACAGTAATTAAAATCCAAATTAATCACTAGAATTATTTAAAGATTTTTTAACAGATGTTGTTAATTTAATAATCCTAACAAAATAGACGTTATTATACATCTCTAGAATTGAAATTATTGTGATCCTTACAAGTTACAAACTTCGCATATGAAAATAAAATTTATAATTATCACGTTAATGGTGCAAGTTAAGATGCTCTTAGTATATATCGTTCATGACAGCAATTTTGTCTCCTTCTTTTCTTATTAATATGACAACACTCGCATTGGATTGAAATGAAAATAATAAAATTATTTCTCTGCTTTTAAAATCGTGAGTCTCCAATTTTACAGGGATCATTTTTGGTACACCTGGGGTGCATAAAATTTATCTTTAAAAGTCACTTTATAATGAAAATATGTACACACGAAGGTATTTGTTGTTTGTATCGTTGTCAATATGATTTTATTATATCTGAGTCAGACTATGGTGTTTACGAAAGCATCAAATTTTGTTGTTTGAGATTACGTATATCAAATTTCAAAATTTAAATGATCAATTCAATTCGTTGAAAATATTGTTCATATTGGATCAAATTTGTCATCCGATAAAATAGTAAAAAAACTCTAAAAATGGAAATTTTAGTCCCTAATATATTTTAATATGAACGATATATTTCCAACAATTTGGATTGATTATTTGCATTTTGAAATTCGAGATATTTGATCGCAATCACTGAAGTTCGATGCATGGACAAGTACCATAATTTTACTTTTATTATTTATATTAAAAGTATATTATTTTTATTATTCAATTAGAGATGTGATCTATTTAATTAAATATAATATTTTATGATTTAAGTTAAATATCATTAACATGAATATAAGTTATCAATAAATAAAATTTTATATGTGTAGTAAAAAAAATAAATTGATACCAAAATTATTAATTTAAAATATTATTTATTAACATGAATTCTAAATTCATACTAACTGGTATTTTCATGAAAAATTAGAAAGTGGTCCCACAAAGACAGGCTTTGACACTTTTGTTCAGTTGTCCATGTGAATTAATTTGAAAGATTTTTTCCAACAAAAAAAGAAAATCAAAGACCGACCATTCGTACACCAAGATTAATTAGTAGCTATCTTCCTGTGGTAGTACTATAGATCAGGTCTATACGAAACTTTATCTATCATTACAACTGTATACAATGGTCACGGGAGATTCTTCGCGTCCGAAGGTATATTCCAGTTAAGATTCCATTCAAGTTCCAACAAAGCAGCGGTCCGCGGTCCGCCGAATCTGTAATCAACACAGAACCATCCGATTTTTTTAATAATTGAAATTAAATTAATTAAAAGAGCTGATACGTAGATACCATATTCGATATCGACTATTGATATTAATTTTATTATGCACCTTTAGTTGAGTTATCGTGTACATTATTTGAGTTATTATACATGTTATTTTTTTAATGAAATAGTTATACATGTTATTGATTTTATTATGCACCTTTAGTTGAGTTATCATACTTAATATTTGTTTGTAGCAACTTCGATCACGCTCGTCAGGACTATAATTAGTTTTTTTGCCATCGAGCTGTAGATATTCGAGTCTACTTCCATTACTTAATTACGGTCGCAACGAGCACAGCTAAAGTTATTACAAAAACTTACCTAAATACAACCTGAATTAAAATATGAACATTCACGTACAAAAAGTTTAAATATTTTATAATTGACCTAATAAAATAAAACCCTGAGCTCAAATTTTTGACAATAACGACTTTATTTTTAAATGTTCACATTCGCATGTTAACATCTAGACGCATTAGTTCAGAGGTACTTAAAATTTCCTTTTGTTCTGTTTGAATTTCTAAATGCCTTCCGATTGCATGAGTCTAAATAACATGTTTGAACGTAATAATAAAATAGGTTCATTATAGTCAAAGAATAAATTCAAGGTCATATATGTTATTATTTATTTTTTCAGGTTAGTTTGAAAAATAATTCATATTCAAATCATAAATATGAATGGACGGTATTAGCGGTACCGTCTATTTTGCATTTTTCGGAAAATGTTCACAAATCACAACATCGACCTTTTCGATTTTTGGAGATTCTCAAATACTCTTTGTTTAAAAATAATTTATTTATATAATTTTCAATTATAAAAAATCGACAGAACCATTGCATTTTCAAGGAAATTTTAATAAAGGGTTAAATAATGAATTATATGTAATGGTTTATTTTTCATAAAAGAATTTGTAAATGATTGGAGACGTTATTTTTAATAGCGTTTTTAAATTACATCAAATATTTATTATTTTTCTAAGTCTTTTTTTTTGTCCTGGGTCTACTTCAGCACATAAAGTAGAGATGTTATTGTTATTCCGCTTCTAAGAAGTTGAATTGATTCTGAATTTTTTAGAGAAGTAATAGATGAAATTTATCTAGAGGCGTTATTTTAATCACGCTCATATTTTCTACACACTGAGAAAAATGGACGAAATATATAAAATAATTGAAAAAATTTAGGAGCACTATTGTTCATAGTGGCCCTAACAATTTCTATTTTAAAAAAAATCCTAATCTATTACATTTGATTCGCCAATATTTAGACCTTTAAAAAAATACCATTTGTTTATTAAAAAAAAGAAGAAGAAGAAAAAAAACTTCACATAGACTCATTTTCTACCAAGCTGGATATATCCATTACTTCCACGAACACAAAATAGCAATCACAAATAGAGACAGAGTGAGAGTAACAGTTTATCTACTATACATCATTGTTTCATTGATTGGCACTGTAGAACTCCATAGTGCCAAGGAATAATGTTTTCCCTCAAATGAACAGTGTTCTCACTTTTAATTTTTTATTTTTTCCAGATTTTTTTTGCAGAAAAAAACTTTTTTTATTGTTTTTAAATTTTTTTTACAGAAAAAACATAGATAATGACGAACTGTTTTTTATATAAAAAAGGTATTGATAGTGACGGAGCACGTGTCTTTTCTAGTTTATATCATAGTGGCTTGAACAAGGGCAGGGTTTTGCCGATTGTAGAAATAACACTACAACAAGGAAATCATTTTTACTTTCCACCCTCGAAAGGAATTTAGAAGGTTTCTTTGGGAGGTTAATTTATAAAAAAAATTATAAATTTAACATATATCGATTATATAAAAGGAGCCAAAATTTATAAATTTGACATATATCGATTATATAAAAGGAGGAATAAGTTGACAATAAGTTGTCATGACAATATATTTGTAAATAGCCAAAAGTACGATTAAAAATAAGGCAAAAACTTTGGTGCTCTTTTGCTGCATACATTGGATACTCCAGCCCATTAGAGTGAGCACAACTGAAAAAAAATAGATGTGCAGCATCTAGAAAACACGCATATGAAATGAAATTGAACAAATCTGATTGGCTGAAGTATCCAATACATCCAGCGAAAGAAACACCTAAGTTTTTGCCTCAAAATAATCATATTTATAGATATGTTTGTTTAGGGGAAGTAAGTAGGCAAGATATGTTGTTGCATGTATTTAGAAATACTGACTAAATATTAAATAAATTGAGTGTCATTTGGTGATGCATAAAATATCATTAATTTGCAATGAAAATTTTAGTATCACTTAATGAATTGCACAAATGTGCCTTACATCATTTTCTTTAATTAAAAGCATAATTTTAGAATGATAAAAAAAATGTCAATGATCTACATGTACATGTGAATTATATTAAATATTTAATATATATATATTATATATATATGTGTGTGTGTGTGTGTGTGTGTGTGTATATATGTATACATATATATAGTAAGGATATGATAATATGCATAGTACACATTCTTTCGTACTATGTGACTATTAATTTGCCTAATAAATTGAGATTTAAGTTGCTCAATAAATTCTTCATATCAAAATCTTGTAGGAAATCAAATTTCATGATTTTAGAGCTTGCTTGCTATTTAAAAAAAACAGCCCAGCTTTAATATTACAAAAATGTTATTTCTGGGCTATTTTTAAAAAAAATTTAAAAAATAGCAAGAAAGCTCTAAAAATCACGAAATTAAACAAATTATTGAGTAAGTTAAATCTCAATTTATTAAGCAAATTAAACATTAATAACCGCATAATACAGAAGGGGTATACTATGCATATTATCATATATATATATATGTGTGTGTGTGTGTGTGTGCGCGTGTGCGTGGTGCTTGATCAAGCACCAAGAGATCAGTGTTTGATCATCAAATCTCACAAACAGAAGGCTAAAATTTCGATTTATCATGCATAATAATTTCTTTATATCAAAATCTTGTGGGATACCAAAAGTTTCTATATTTTAAATGTTTTTAAGCACTTGTGTAGGATTTTCTAAAATGACTCCAAAATAGTAATAAAATAATCAATATTTATACATAACATATATTACTTTCAAAAATTCAAAACAAGTATTTGAAAAATTCTAAAAATAAATTTTTTTGGCATCCCACAAGATTTTGATATAAAGAAATTGTTGAGCATGATAAATCGAAATTTCAACTATCTGATTGTGATATTTGATGATCAAGCACCGACTCCTTGATGTTTGGTCAAGCACCATAGCTCAATTATATATATAGAGAGAGTTAGACTATTGTGAAAACGTTTGCACTTCGGTCGAAGTGCAAAATTTACATATTTTATAACTTTTTGAGTTCAAAATTAAAATTTGAGTTTCTCAATAAATTCTCATCTCAAAATCTTGTAGGAAATCAAATTTCATGATTTTTGGAGCTATCTAGCAATTTTTAAAATATTTTTTAAAAACAGCACTGAAAATGTCATGTTCATTTATATTAAGCTGGACTGTTTTAAAAAAATATTTAAAAAATAGTTAGAAAGCTACAAAAATCATGAAATTTGATTTTCTACCAAATTTTGAGATGAAGAATTTATTGAGCAACTTAAATTTAAATTTTGATCTCAAAAAGTTATAAGTAATTTTTGCACTTCAACCGAAGTGCAAACATTTTCACAATAGCTTATCCCTATATATATAGAGAGAAATGCTATTATGCTTTGCAAAGCACGTGCTTTGCAATTGTGGACCATTGGATCACTAATCATCATGTTAGCACGAATCACAAAGCGTGATCCAATGGTCCACAATCACAAAGCACGTGTTTTGCAAAGCATAATAGCATTTCTCTATCTCTCTTTCTATATATATATATATATATATATATATATATATTGCTTGACAAAATTGTGGAGATCGAATGATTGTTAAATGATCCTCTTCCTATGCAAATGTTTTATGTTTTAGGGGTCTGTTTGGCATTCAATGTTTAGTGGAATAGAGTACTATTTTATTCCAAATAAGTGCCAAACAACTCTTTAGATGATCGAAATAGTACAAAAAGTTGCTATTCCGGTATTCCTACCAATAGGTGGTATAGCGGATTAGTAATTGTAGAATAGCAATTAGTATTTGATTGCATTATTTAGTAATTAACAATATTTTATTATATTTAGTAATTAGCAATTATTTATTATTTATTGTTATTACTTATTTTTTATTAGTATTATAATATTTCATTATTTTTATTATTAGTTTATTATCATCATCATCATTATTATTATTGTTACTTATGATTATTATTGCTATTTTTTATTATTTCAATTTATTATTATTATTTTATAATAATATTTCACCATTATTATTATGAGTTTATTATTATTATTTATGATGATGATTATTATTTATTATTATTACTACTATTATTTTTATTTTTTTATTAGTATTATAATATTTCGTCATTATTATTATTATTATTTTATTAGTATCATTATGATTATTATTATTACTTATTATTATTATAATATTATTGTACTTATTGTTATTATTATATTATTATTATTCATTATAGTATCATCTTGTTATCATAATTATCGACACTTCAACTATTTCAGATGATAAGTGTCAAATAATATTTTCACTCTTCCGAATAATCAAGAGTATCACTCTTCTACCACTTTTTCAAAATTACACTATTCTAAAGACTGTTATACTTTTACTACTATTCTAGTGTTATTCCTTGATTTGTCAAATGAACTCCTAAACTTTACTCTTGTAATGCGCAACATACTGTGATCATTTAAGCACGAAAAAATAACGATTTACAGTTTACACATTTGCGCTCTTAACAATCAATTTTCGAAAATTAATATAGACATAATAATAATTGGACACAATTAAAAAAATGTTCCTTATTTTTAGAGGACGCTAATAATATCTAGCATCCTCTAAAAATTTAGTTCGTTATAATTGTTTTGGGAGAGCGTTGCAGGAGAGTTTTCACCTGTGTTGCATGGGTGCGGGTGCAGGTATCGTATCGGATACGATACAGGTGCAACGATACGGCGATTTCAAAAATTATTAGATACGGACGCGGTTATATATATTAAATTTTAATTAAAAATAATAATTAATATTAGAATTTAATAAACAAATTATAAAAAATTAATAGTGTAACTTGTCCTGGATTCGAATCTCTTTCATGCTTCACGTTTCACTTATTTTTTCTAGCAATATAATAAGAATTATTAGCGGTTTTACAAGACATGATTGTCACATGGAGTTTCGGAACGTATCGAGGCGTATTGGAGATCGAATTCGTAGGTCAAAAATAAATAAAATTATCGGATACGCCAATCTCGAAACGTCACGTCATGGATACATCACGTGGCTTATCGGATACGTATTCCAAGAAGTATCTGAATATCGCATACGTATCCGATACAGTACGACAAGATACCGTGAAATATCTAAGTAACATAGGTTTTCACCCATAAACATCAGACGGTATGATAGCTGGCGATGGAGATTAATGATGAATATCATCAAAAGTGGTTTCATAACGGAAATGATCAGACTTAATATCAAACTAATTCCGCAAGCTTTTGTCTTTTATTTTATTTATTTTGTCATATGACATGTATAATTGTAGAATATTGAAATGGTGCAAGGATGGTGTTGATAGAAATTATGGTTGTAACTTGATCACGTTTTGTGGATCCTAATAAAATTTGACGGTTTGACTGTCAATTTTTTCCAAAAAAAAGAAATTGTTTTGGATTTGCTTCTGTACTTTTATTTGATAAACTAATTGAATTAAAAGTTAAATGTTATTTTTGAATGTGTTATTATTTAATATTTGTTATTTTAGTGAAAGTATAATTTTTATTTGAGGTTAAAGCCCGTAGGCATCACATTAGCATATATATTTTGAAAAATGACATCGATTTCTGGAGGCCTCGCTTTGAAAATTCAACGTTATTTTTTAAGGCCTCTCTTTGAAAATAACCCTCCAACCTTTTACCTCCTTTTTTTTGAAAAAAAAAATTACGATGATTTTTGGATGCCTTGCTTTGTTCAGAACTTCAAATCAATTGAGTAAAAAGATAGCTTGCTTCTGCTGTGCAGCATATTTCATCTCTATATCAAATTTGAGCCGTTACTTATAATGAAGAAAATCTGACGCATTTTTTGTTGCTGCGCATTAGAGGATAGGATCAGTGGTGGATCCACGTTTAATCAGGAGTGCAGCTGAATCTCTGAATTTTTTTTTCAAAAAT
>CAXKVX010003108.1:0-55124 GCA_964058865.1 Eleocharis quinqueflora
GGTTGGATAAAATAAAAAGAAAATACTTTTAAGCTGTGGTATAAAATGATATGACCTCTAATTAAGTAGCGATGTTATGAAAAGTAATGGACAAAATAATTAAATAGTAGCTCTATTTCATAACGAGGTTATTATATAGCAATTATTATCTTTTGACAATAATGAAATATTAAATAATTGAAAAAGAATGTCAGAAACTGAAACAATTTATTGATATATATTTGTATAGTTATAAATTTATAATTTTGATATTCATCAAAGACCACTAAATACGAGCAGTTGTAATTTTCATATAATTTTTATTATTTTGATGTAGTATTAAATAATAATTAAACTATACGAATTTTAAACATACTCAATTTGTAAGTTTAAAAATATTTTATAATTATTTTTCGATTTTTTAAACTTATTTAAAATTTATTATCAAACCTTTCAGAATAATTTATTGTAATCTAATCCCGGTCCTATTTTATAAAAACATCATTTCAATTCATTTTCTTTTTTTTTATATTTCCAATGTACAATCTATATTGTCGCAGAGATGACTCCAATAAGACGTGTTCTCAGTCATGCATCCAGCATTCAGCATTCAGGAACTGTATTCTCTCCGGATTTTTTTTTTATTAGATATGAACCGTCAACGATATGATTCAGAATTTTTTTTTTGATATTATTATTCTAAATCATTGATCTTTAATCTAACAGTTCAAGATAAAAATTCTCCTCCCGTAGAATTTCGATTCCAGCATCCAGCATCCAGCATCCAGCATCCGATTAGTTTTTATATTTTAGAATATTGATATTGTACTTCTTTAGAATATTCTCGCAAAACTGTGAGAAAAGTAAAGAACGCAGATTTACTGTTTCTATTTTTTTTTGTTTGGAACAACGAGACAAGTTCATTGTCAATATTTCACTTATCAAACGAGAAAGAAATAGAAGTTGCAGATGACATATGGGAGCAGTGAGCTTTAGGGTGCAAACTGATCAGATACAGACAAATGATAGCGTTATCGTATTCGTATTCGTTATTATTTTTCGAATACGAATACAAATTCGGATAGTTTCAAATACATATACGAATCGGATGATAAACAGATACGGATATGGATGGATAATAAACGAATACGGATGCAAATACGAATATAATTCGAATAATTAAATGAAATGAGTACATTATGAAAACATCATCAATATATCATTTTTCAATAATAAAATTAATTTAAATAATATTATAAAATAAATTTAATGGAATAATTAAAATGTTGCAATCAATGTTGTCTTTATAATTCATTTTTCTAATATTATCAATAAATGAAATAATGAAATAATTAATTTACTTAGATATAAAAAAAGAAACATAAATACAACAGACTTGAAACTTCATATTCAGCGGATATCTGAAAATCCATAAAATCCAATTCGGATAATTATTCGAATCCGAATTCGAATCCGTATCCGGTTCTTCTTTCTTGTCAGACAAAATCAACAATGCTGTAACCTGTAAATACATTTTTCAAAGGAAGAGGTATTCTTTTGACCGGTCAATACCCTCAATCAGGTCTGAAGAAGGTTAAACCCCACAATAATATTTGTATAATTATGATTTTTCTATTCTTTTTTTATAGACCAACTATAAATTTATTTATTTAATACAAATGTGTCTCTACATAAATATAAATGTACAATCGATTCCAACTCAAATTATTTTATCAAAACAATCAAATTAAAATGCAAATATTCCATCTCTTATCTATTTTCTAAATATTTTTTATAATTTATTCTATTGGATAACGGGTACGAAATAACCTTTACTCGTATTTTTGTCCATTTAATTAACGAAAAATAAAATTTACCCGTACTCATATCCAATTATCTAATGAAAAAATTCTTACATATACACCGACAACACGATAGTATCGCTGAAAGTCCTAAATAGATACTAGATTTTTCGAAACCCTTGTACATCAGAAAAGAAAAATTAATATTCATTACCCCCAATATTTATGCTCACACAAGATGAAAGAGAACCACATTTGAATGGTGTGATTTAGGTAGGTTGGTACTTCATGCTTATATTTTGATGAATCGTCCATTCATATTCAAAAACAGAAAAGTGTGATTTTCATTATGTAGGTTTGATTTGTTTTTATCGTGCTAATAAAATAATTCTAGATTATATCGGATTTGATCGCAAGCGCACGATCTAATCGAGTAGTACTTGAGGTGTCGAATTAACATGGACAATTTGATTTACTGATTCTTAAATAGTTTACTAGTCTAAGCAACTTGAAGTGACTGGAATTTATCAACTAAAGATTAAAAATGTTCTTATGCTAAATGAAATAAGATTTGATTTGTAAGACGAGTTTAAGGCTTTCGGGTTTTCACTCCACTCTTTCATCTACTCTGCTCGGAATACAAATAATGTTTATTTTGTGTGAGGATATTATATTCAATTTAGATATTAAATTCAACTTCTTGAATTTAACATCATATCCGAATTTTTTTTGGTGTTTCCTATCAGAATACTACATTTAACAATTCAGATTATTTAAGCGTATGCAATCAACTCAATATTTAAAATTCACACATCTTCCCTCGATACTTGATGCAAATCTACAAATTAAATTGATTAAACTCCTAAATTCCGATCTAACCTTTCAGTATCGACTTGAATTAGATTATTACTAAGATTCAGGCTCTGATTTCTAACTTCTCAATTAACGAAATAAAACCTTCAGATTTCATAAATTCAATTACGAAATTATGACATTTATTAGAAATAAATCATCACAAGATAAATCCAGTAAAATAGATCCGAGTAAAATAAATAACAGAATTTTGAATTACATCCTAAGTCTTGCCAAAGCTTATCCGGCCATGGCAGAAAAAGAGACAAACAAACACAACTCATAATACAGAGCATGAGAAAGAAGTATAAAAGATAAACCGAGAATCACGTAGAATTTCTTGTCTTGGATCCTCTTCTTCAGTCTTCAATCTCTCTCAAGTTCTTTTTCTCTCTTCATATCTCTCTCCAAAATTCAAAACAATTCTAGAAATGAAGCCTCCCCTCGTCTGGCGAGATCTGGAGTCTTTTAAATGAAGTATGCAATTCAAAATTCGAATATGTGCCAAAGGGTGCCAGTTATGTGCAAGGAAATCCATCTAAGTACTAAACTGCACAAGGATGAAGGCCGAAATGATGCCCCGCCATCGAGTTCTGGCGGCCCGCCATCACTCCAAGGGTTGAATTTCTAGAATTTTTGGCTAAGTTATAGAGTTCCTCTCTTGGAGAGCCGACATTGCACCCGCAAGGCCTTGATTGCGGCTCGCAATGTTTCCCCTACACTCTCTTGGACACTTGAAAATTGGCCAAGTAGTGAATTTTCTCTCTTGAGAGTTTGTCTTGAACCCCACAACAACTTTGCTGCGGTCCGCAACCATGATTTTCTGTTGCACAATGGTTCGTGTTTTGTCGTAACTTTTTCATTCGGACTCCGATTTTGATGATTCAAAGTGTGTTGAGAAGTTAAAAACAAGCTCTACAGATTTGGTACAAGATCTTTGACATTTCATTCTTAATTTCTGCATGAAAATTGCAAATACTTCAAAAAATGAGTCCATTAGATACTCTAGTTTATCTGTATCGTTTAACTCATTGAAATTGGTGAATACAACAAAAATTAAAATAAATCACTTTCAATCAATCTCGATGAATTGAACGGTCCATATGAATAAGAGAGTAGCTTGTGTAGCTATTTTTTCCAAGTATCCAAGTTTTTGGCAATTAATTTCTATAAACTTCTGTATAACATTCATAAAGCTCGCGCGTTCGTCTCGGGGCATGAAATCGCATAATTTCCAAGTCAATTACACAACCAAAAGGCAAAGTGAGTAACGACTTGAAAGCAACCCTCTCAGACAGTAACGACTTGATTAAAATCAACGGTCTCAGACTAAAGGCAGAATATTCACAAGGAATCTGCATATTTAATTATTTATACATGCATCTATAAATAACTGCATGACATTTGCACAAACAATAAATAAAACCAAGTAGAACATCCTACACAAGAAAACAAAATCCATCTACAAATTAGTTTCACAATTCTCATGGCATCCCACAAAACTCGCCTTGCCTCTGTAAAAGAAAATACCTTCACTGTACGAAGAACTGACCCTATACTCATCGCACCAGCCAAACCAACTCCATACGAGCTCAAGCCACTGTCGGATATTGACGACCAGGATGGCCTACGGTTCTATACCAAAGGCATCCACCTGTATAAATGCAATCCGTTGAAGGATGGTCAGGACCCAGCAAGGGTAATAAGAGATGCCCTGGCTAAGGCCTTGGTGTACTATTACCCAATAGCGGGTCGCCTGAGAGAGGAGGCTGGGAGGAAGCTGGTTGTAGAGTGCAATGGCAAGGGTGTGGTGTTTGTTGAGGCAGAGGCAGATGTCTCGGTTGAATTTTTAGGAGAGGCACCAACATTACCGATACCGGGTGGTCAGCAGTTACTATACAGGCCTGAAAATTTGGGGCATGGGATTACTGATCAGCCACTGCTATACATTCAAGTAAGCAATATTGTTCAGTGAGATCTCCATGGCTCCATTTCATTATCATGGCAGATCAATGTGATGACAATGCCACAGCTGAACTTTTTTGCTTTTTCTTCCCTTGCTACTCTTTGCCCCTTCCTTTGTGTCAAAAATTCATTGAAGGACTCTAAATTGAAGACACATGCATGTGAAATTAATCACAAACTGACCAGTTTATATGCTTGCTTGCACAGGTCACCCGCTTCAAGTGTGGTGGGTTTGCTTTCGGCCTTGAAATATGCCATGTGATTGCTGATGCGCCAGGGGTAGTCCAATTCCTCACAGCAGTTGGTGACGTTGCACGAGACGACACATGCAGCATTTCAGTCATACCTGTATGGGATCGCCATATCTTGTCGGCCTCAATTCCCCTCAAATCACAGTTTTCACATCTAGAGTATCAGGAACCTGATACTCTGAGTGAAACAGCTGGTGACATCATGTTTTCAACCCCGCCAGATCAAATGCTCCATCGATCTTTCTTCTTCGGTCCAAAAGAATTGCAGGCGTTACGTAACAGGCTTCCCTTTCACATGAGTGCCAAGGCAACCAACTTTGAACTCATTACTGCAGCAGTATGGCAAGCACGTGCAATAGCTCTGGACTATCCCCCTGACCTCGAAATTCGAGTTCTCTTCGTGGTTAATGCACGCGGAAAAAGAGGGTTCCGTGAAATACCAAAGGGATTCTATGGCAATGCGTTGGTGTTTCCAGTTGCAAGTTCAACTACCGGCAAGCTGAAAGAGAGCCCCCTTGGCCATGCACTCGAACTGGTGCAACAGGCCAAGGAAATGGCAACCGATGAATATCTGCAATCAGCTATTAATCTTTTGGTCACACATTATAGGCCACATTTTGTCGACACAAGGACATATCTTGTGTCAGACATAACACGTGCTGGGTTTGATGCAGTTGATTTCGGATGGGGTGGAGGGGTATATGGTGGGCCTGCGACTGCAGTTCCTGCAACCGCAAGCTTTTTCATGAAGGGGAGAAATGAGAGAGGAGAGGAAGGGGTGATGGTCCCGCTGTGCTTGCCAGATTTTGCAATGGAAAGGTTTGTTGTGGAGATTGAAGGGCTCAAGAAGGATTCTGACTTTGAGGTTTATGCTTATAGTAAAAAAAATATTTGATTTTTCTTAATAGGCTGTGATTGAGAATTATATAGTAGAATTTGGTTGTCTTAGTGATTTTTATATTGGTTTGGCTTTCTAGTGTTCGAAGTTTAGTTGACTAGTGGGTTGATGAAGAATGTAGTTCAGCTGGTAAACAAGGATTTACATAGTTTGGTCCTAGACTAGTAAACAATTTGTTGCAGTATCCGCCTCAATAAATTGGAATTCATAATTAATTTTGACAATATGATAGGAGCCGGCTCTAAGAAAGAGCAAAATCAAAGGCGAAACCAGCGAGAAAAAAATCTAGGAGGGAGAGGTCGCGCCGCCGGCCTCTTTTCACCTCCCTCTCTACTCTCTCATCTTCCCCCTTCCTCCACCTCCTTTTCGTCTTTTTTTCTACCACCATTAAAGTCGAGAGAGAATCATCGCCGAAAAAGATAGAGAGGACAAAATCGCTCAGCGGGTTCTCCTAGTAGCCGCCTCTCGCTCCGACTCGGTCTCGCTTCCTCTCAAAGCTCTCTATCGTGAAGGGAAGGAGGGAAACCACACAACAAGTTTCTCCTAATAGCCACCTCTAGCTCCGACTCAACCTCTTCCTCCACCCCTCTTTTCCTCCCCTTACCCCTTCCTGTCGGTTCCACCCCATGATTTTTCTCATCTATAGTGAGCAACGGCGGCGATACCGAGCTCCAACTCGTCGTGGAGGCAACTGTGAGGAGAAAATAAAAATTCTAACCCTAACCGGAGGAGATCTGCGACCTACAGTACCCAATGGTGTTGTAGCGTGCGATGTTGACCTTAGAGATTTAGCAGCAACTCCTCAGATATTGAGCGGGGCCATGAGGTGGTGCGAGCCTCTACAAGCACAAACGAATGGGATGCTTCGGCGAGAAGAGTTGAAGATCCGGGAAGTGCCGGTACTCACCCACATGAGGATATAGAACTAAATGCAGGTATATTGTAGTTAATTTGTGATTCATAGTAAAATTTGAGAGCTTGACCCTCATCTTTGAAAAGAAATGGTGCTACATGAGTACATGACCAACTTCGATGTACAAAGAATCGTAAGATGTATCCAAGATAATTGAGTGATGACAGGCCGCGACAAGCAGGATATGTCTTGGAGGCCCCGTGATGATGGAGAATCACTGTCTTCTAAAAAATTAGGTTTAATATCGTGATATTACTTGTATCTCTTATTAGTTTTTTCGTTTCGTGTTTATTTTATTTCGTATAGTCTTCTCTTATTTTTTCCAAGTAATTCAAAAGACCACATTTATGTGATCATCTTATATATGAAATTTGCATGACTTATTCCATCTTTTACTAAAAAAAATTTTGACAAATTTTTTTTTTCAGTACGAGGAAGTAAGTCATGGGCGGATCAACACAATTATATTTATTAGTAGAAAATTTGTGTAGCAATTGTGCTGAGATGGATCTTTTTAAAAAAAATGATATCTTACTAAATGGATTCATAATTGTCTGATAGTGAATATCTTAGTACTGTGGCAAGTGGAAACCAATACCCTTGATGATCAGTCTATTGGCAGTAATGAGATTGATATTATATTTTCTGAGGCAAGAGAGCTGTTTGGATAGTTATACAAAAAGATATTGCAATTTTATTTGCTTCTCAGATTTTCCCCTCATGTCGTGACATTGTTACTCAATTCCGAAACCTGGACACTGGCATAGCATGCAGTTTAGGAGAAAATTTGGTTCAGGCAAAGTGAAAAAAAAAGGAATTGAGTATTCCGACTGATCACAAGAACTCAAGAAGGGTTGATGTATGTGTTATCAGGGATTTGGATTTGGTACAAAAACAGATAGTACATGTAAACATGAATCTCTATTAAGGGAAACAGGTTGAACAACCATACCACTATTTTCACACACAAACAAAGAGTTTTGGATTTCTCCTTTAGCTAAAGCAGGGAGTGATTTGTGATTGTTAGCTGAGGAGATTCTGAAGGTGGATGAATTTAGTTAGTAATTATAATACAGTTATTGAAGCCCCAGTAGTGTAAGACTAAGAAGAAAGTTTTTCATGGGCCAAAGTTGTAGATTCAGAAATTTCCGGCTCTCCATTTTCTGGGGAATGCAACAAAAAGTTGATATATAGGGCACTTGAACAAAAGTTACAGGAATCATGTGCCAGGAATTACGCCAATGTTCTATTTAATTTTCTACCATGAGAACAGAGTGAGCTTTGTTTTCAATAATGTTCTGTGGTGATGGCTTGCAGACTAAGAATTTGATAACTTTGGTAAAAGTTTGGCAACTGGAAACAAAATTAAACAAAGAACCCAGATTAATCAGAACTAAAAAAACTGAATAACTTCTCTTGAAAAAAAGAAAGAAAGGACTAAGTACTTAAATCAGTAAGTTCTGAACCACATAAAAGACATTAGACCTTGAAGCAAGAGCCAGGGGAAGAGAGGGTTACCTACTGGCAGGAACTGGTTACAATTCTTCTCAAGACCTTGAAGATACTTCACTGCAATTATAGAACCACTTTTACAATAATACCATAAAAATGTTTTAATAAATCAGCTATAGAATTTGTAATTTTGGCCCTCCTGTTGAATGTCTAGAGAAGTATTGGAAAAATAATCAGATCTACACAAGGACATACATATCTAACCCAGCTTTTAGTTCTGCATGCTAACTACCTAAAACAAACCATAGATGTCTTATTATAAAATTGTTTTTGAGTCTTCAACAAAAACTTAGTTAAAACATCATAACTCAGCTGAGAATATTGGTTGTAGCTTCCCCTGACAAAAAGGAAACATTAGAACGGAATATTAAACATTTATGCATAAAGTAACATTTACTGATTAATAAGAAAAAGAAAAGAGCAAAAAAAAAAAAACATCACACAACTACAAATGAAATATCCTTCTTATGTCAGGCTAGCACTCATGTCACAATTGACAGACAAAACTACCCTTCTATCTTTGAAGGGTATTTTGGTCAATTCTGCAGCTCATTCTAACTATACATACTATAGATAATAGTGGATGCATAACTTACTATAGACTTACCATGCATGCATCTGATGAAATTGTCCAGTTCAGAGAGGTGCAACTCATCCCTCTGTTGCATAAACATAGGGGCTGGTCTCTGGTATGTGAAGAAGCTGAGGTGCCGATGGTCTGGATCACATTTTGACTTGGCCATATTGACAATCCTGCCATACATGTCCATGTCATGGCATGGAAGAGATGCCTCAGCCGCAACGGTTAATCCTAGATCCCTGGCACTGGTCATTACCTGGCATTAACCTAAAGATTAAATGTGTGTGCGTGAAAAGGGGGGCGAGAGATGCATCAATAGGCATGTTACCTGCCAGAACAAACCATCAGAGTCAGCACAAGCGTCACTATCATCTTGAGAATGGGACCCACAAAATACAAGCTTCACAGTCACACCATGCTTCTTTAACACCTCTAGCACAAGTGTATACCCATCTCGGTTTGTTGGGTTGTTAAACCCAGCCGTAAGCTCAGGCGCATGGCTCACTGATTTATACCACCAGTTTAGCAATGGAATCTAAAAAAGATATGAATAAAAGATAAAACAATGTTGGCATGGCGTGACAAGTGTTGCATGGGAATTTTGATACTAACCCTGCCCAGCATGATGCTGAAGCATATCAGATTATGATATAACCTGAATTGAATATTTGTATGCATCCATGTCCTATTTCTGCATTTCGGGCTTATGATAGCAAACAACTATATCAACTTCAAATGGCCCCTTGAAAAATCCTAATAAAATTATTAAGGACCACAAAAAGCTGAAATTAGTTAACCGGTTACCTTGATAACTACTTGTATGCCATTAAATGCAAGTCTGGTCAGAGAGAGCATTTGGTCAGCATGATTGACCAGATAACCTGTGTACCACTTGAGAAAAAAACGGCCATAATAATTGTTGTACTCTCCCTTGTCACAGAAGAACCCAGTCTCATGTGGCCTGGAATTGTAGTATCCAGCATTATCAGGTCCCCTGCCCCAGATGGCATGTCCCCGCAGTTTCGCAGCATGTCTTAGATCTCGTTGCATGTACCGGTCATAGCACTGAGAGAGAGAGAGAGAGGTTACCAGGTTGGAAATTGTGTACCAGATACTAAGTACAAAATCCGCAAGCTCAGAGGGAGCTTTAAAATCCACAATTATACAGATAGGTTGGAAACCCTTTTATGATATGGATCATATAAATTCATAGAAAAGGCTCTCGCCGGGGTAAATTACAATTTTTTTTCTGAAAGCAGTAAAAATCTCTTGCTGCTTGTTAGTAGTAAAAAGCTCATTAATTCTTGTTAATAGAAGAAACCATCTATACCCTATCTAAAATTCCCATCAAAAGTGTCTTTCTGCTCTCTATTTCGGCATTTGGGGGAGTTGGCAAAGGGGTGGTTAGAAATAATTTTGTCAAAATTCGAAAAAAAAACTTACAAAGATAGAAAGACTAGTGTACAGAAAAGGAGTTCCAACCAATGGTCAATGGTACCCACCAAAAAAAAAATATATACCAAACCATATTTTAGAGAAACAAAAAAATGGCATACCTGAAATTCACCAATACCAGGATATGTCCAGCCGAATGTTTGAGGAAAGGAAGGATACCTGAGCTCCCCGGATGCACCCATTCCAATTTCAACAGCAGATATTACGCCTTCCTCGAACAGTGTATCAAACTCTGTTCGGAAGCTCCTCATGAAATCAAAATATATCTGGGAGGTGAAATAGAATATTATGTATCACTCTTTGATTTATTTCTTCTGGTCTACTATTTTAACATAATTCGGTCTTTTGTCAATTAAATAAAAGATTGTCATGCAGCTTGGTACTGGCACAGACCTAACTTGATTGTCAAACGAGTTAGATTAAAAAGAGACGACGACGACGACAACAACAACAAAGCCTTTAGTCTCAAAAAAGTTGGGGTAGGCTTGAGATCAAATACAATCGGAGTATTTAGATTAAACAAAAAGAAAAAGGAAAAAAAAAAATACCAGAAAACTTCTTCAAGTCATTTGGCGTGCACGTTTACAGTATAAACACAGGTTAGGTTACAAAGAAAAGAGATAAAAAGCTTCAATGGAGTTTAAACCAGTGTTCTTTCTGTAGTATTCATAACGAAACAAAACTGTCAGAGCCCTAAGCCATTATGTTAAAAAAATTGTAATCTAATGATTAAGGAAATTAGAAAATGTTCAAGTTTCTCTTATTCAAAATGCCACAAGTGCGCTGTATCTATTACCTCCAGGCCAGTGCGACCATTTAAGGCACGCTCCCGATCTATACCCCAGGAAAGACACTCAGTATTTCTCTTGCCATCCCGATCAGTGAAGAATATATCTGGGTTCTTGTTTCCTATCTCCAAGACCCACTTTGGAAGAGAAATTGGCAATCCATCAGACCCATTCAAGCCAATTCCCACATATTCATGAAATGCTAGTACAACCTACAGGGAAATAAATCCATCATTAATCAATGCTGGTGCCTGTATAAAATCCCACAGTGCTCTGGCAAGAAATCCCTATGCCTAGTATTGTTAAAATAGTTCAGTAATTATACAGAAAAAAAATATCACTTCAACAAAATATCCCTGGTCCAGGACCAAATGTTCAACAGATAGCATTTAGTGACACTGTTATGGTTCTCTTAAAAAAACCTGTTATTTTCAATGAAGAAAAGAACCTGAAATTTTAGGTGGAATTCCTTCAAAATAATAAAAAGGTCATTATAGCCAGACCAGTCATACTTGCGTGGAGCCCACCCTTCAACAATGCCCCACCAGCAGTATACAACCACACCATCCACCTTTAATTCTTTCAGATGCCTTAGTTCTTGTTTCACAGCTTCTGGGTCAATTAGTTCGCAATAGTTGTTTATTATTCCCATCTAAGCAAATAAAGCAAAAAATTATAAGTAAAGTGACCATTATACAAAGAGAAGGAGACTATTTGAAATGGCAACTATTGTAATACTGTAAATGGAAATTGGATGTGTGAATTTAGCGAAATAACAAAACACTAAAAAAAAGATAAACACATCATACTGACTATATTGTGATTAATACAAAAGCAACCATCTCACAGTTAAGCTTTCAAGAAAATAGTTGGCCAACAATACACCAAAGCCAAACCTTGCTCAAACTTCGAATCATGCCAGGCCACTTGGGAGTTAGGGGTGGGTGGGGGTGTTTGAGAGGTTAACATTTTAATCCAAGTAATAGCCTACTCTATAATTCCGCCTATGTAGTTTTTTTTTTACATGGCCTGTGCCTGTCCCAAGTAGGAAAAGGAGGAAGGTTTTGATATGCTTGGCGAGCCAAGGTAAAATTCAGCCATTCTTATAGAAATGAAACCTAATAGAATTCATTACATCAATCGGGTTTCATCTCTAGCTTACCCAACTTGTTTGGGACTAAAGTCTTTGTTGTTGTAATAGTCTATTCTATCAGCTTGGTTGTAGAAACCTGGGGTTAAAAGGTAGTACCACAGAGCTAAAATATTGCAAGCAAACAGAGTTTTAGCTGAACTCACAGGAAGCGTTGCAAAGACCGGGACGTAGTGAGTTCCAACAAAATCATCTTCATGAAATGCCGATAGCTGCATTAACTTAACAATAAAAAAATAACTAATTTTTTTTTGGTTCTTTTAGACAATTGGTACAAACAATGACTGTGGTTCATAAATGGATCTCTGTACCAGATGCTGCACCTCTTTGATCAAGACTGGTAGAGTAATCCTTCACTCACCTGATCCTGCCCAACACAATCAAGTGAGTCCATGGCAGGTACTGCATTGCCATACTTCATCCGTTTTGCATCTCCACCTGCTATGACCGAGTCAAGAGAGGCAGGAGATAAGCCATCTTCTACAGTCATAAGAGGTGTGTGAACATCTAAAGGTGCCTTCATAACTTGGCAACTTTTCAACAAGTTGGATGATATAGGACTTTCAATGGACTTAACTGCAAAATTCACCTGAGAAATAATACAATTGAATGTTGGTTATAAAATCAAATCCTGGCTGGGCCGCTGGGGAGAAATGTATAGTTCATCTTCCAAAACTACATGTATCTTTTAAATGAACAACTAGGGTAATTATACATTTATTAGAAAAGGTTCCAACTCTTTCAAGACAGACATAAAAGATGTGGAAATTGCAGCGATATGAGGTCTAATCAACTAAAATAAACAAACTAAGAGAAGCTACTCATAATAGATAGTTCAAAGAAGTTCATTGCAAATTACTGATCAAGAGACACCATTAAAACCAACATAATCTGAGGCAATAAATCATATACCAGATTACAATAGATGAAAACTGACATAAGAGGTACCACTTGAAAACATGTCACTGGTCCGGTAGAAGCTAAATGATATACCAAATTCGTAGTTGTAGGCACCAGCTGGTAAAACAAATCATAAACCAAATTACCAATTGATTAGAAGTAGGCATGGCAGGCGGCACTGGCGCAGTTGGCCCTTGCGTAACGGGTCGGTATGCAGTCCCATCAGCCTCAACTACCCAACCCGCCTCGCGAGCAAGAGCCGCAAGCACATCATTCATGTCTGCCCGGACGGGTAAAGGGAAGTTTCCATGCTGTCTGAGACCAGATAGCATGCGGCTTGTGATGGCTCTTCTTTGCCTCTCTCTGAGCTTGGTTCGCTCCTTCTCTTTCTCCCTCTCTTTACGATTGGTAGTCGGAGGTGGCGGAGAGGAGGTACAGGCGAACCCACGTGGGCGGCGCTGAGAAGAGTGTGGTGGATGCGGCGCCGCCGGGTAGTCGGAGTCTGAACTTGGTGTTTGTCTCGAGTTCATCGTAGAGACTGGAGAGGGAGAGAGAGAGAGAGATTTACATGGTGGAGACTGGAACAGGGGAAGCACCGATACTGTGAGGAGAGGGAGAGAGAGCGAGAGACGGGCGATTGGTCGGAGCACCGATGGCTGTCCAATGCAATCCGTTGGGTGGGTTTAAAAAAAATCCGGCCCGGTCTATCCGCTCGTGCCCGCGCTAGAATAGATCTATCACGGGTCGGATTGGCTCCAAATTCTCTAAATCCGTCTAAACTCGTGTCCGACCCGTGAATCCGTGCAAAAATTCAAAAAAATTCAGAAAAAATTTGAATATATATATATATATATATATATATTAAAATAATTTGCAGTTTTAAATTCAAAAAAATAAAAAAAATTTGAAAAAAATTCAAAAAATTCAAAAAGTTAGACGGATCCGACCGTACCCGCCCTGGTTTATCACGGGTCGGGTTGGGGTTTTGGGTTCGGACCCGTGCATACCCGCCCCGTCGTACCCGTGAACCCGCCGTACCCGTGGATCCTGACGGGTCGGATCCACGGGTACCCGTTATTAAAAGCCTACAGTTGGGTACCTACTTAATAGGCTCCGGATTTGCTGCAGCGCAATACACACAGCGCAAAGATTGGATCGCTCATCTGCAACGGACCATCAGCGATGAAAATCAAGAGGTCAGATTTTTGAACACGAATCTCGATGCAAATCAGACGGCTCTGCTCCTGCGCTACACGCCTACACGATATTGCGCATGAGCATATTCGATTTCTACTTAATACTCATTTAATAATCCACATTATATTAAATTCGCACGCACAAATTTCTATTTAATTTAAATCATTAAAATTATTTCGTATTATCAAATATTCTATCGGATGTAAATTCTGTCCAATGAGCGTATTTGTATATCAGTTCTTTTTTTTTAAATTAAGGATGAAAACCTACTGAAAATAGAATTGGATTGCACTTACCATTCACAAAATTACTAAATCACTTTTTGAAATGGGACGCAAAATTTTGAATAATAGCATAACATCGTATATCTTTTGAAATCAATGTTTACACCAGTTTTGAGATAACTTATTATTAATTTATTTATTTGAAGTAAGAGAGAACTTATTACTACGGCGTTGAAAATTAGATAGAGAAACACAAAAGTATCAACTTAGAGGGATTTTACCAAAAAAATAATGAAGTTGTGTAGGATGATATCATGTATTTTATAAATATTACAAATTAAATTGAATTACTTAACATTAGAGACAAAACAAACAAAAAAAATCAGACCTCAATTGATGGAATGATGGTGATAGGTTAAGAACATACCAAAATAAAAGGTCCTTTTTCTTAATTGGCCCAGTTGCAAGAGGGAGGAGTAAGTGGCTTTTATATTGTTTGATTGATAAAGAGAACGAAAATGGATGATGTATCTGACTCCGGAGCCCAGAGGCGCTGGATTTTTCTTTTTCTTTTTCTCTTCGAGCTATGTTATTCGGATGTTTCAAATATCTTACTGCATCGTATTCGATACTTGTTGCACTCGTATTCGATATGATTCACGTGCGATACTTCACGTGATAATTATAGTGCATTTTTTAGTTGTTGATTCCTCACATTTTATTATAAGATTGAAGTCACTTTTCATAAAAAAAACAAATTATCATTGTCTCTGATTCTCTCTTGTGTATAATAATATTTTTCATTATATATATTCACTTATATATTATTTTTAAAAATAATTTAATATATATTTAGCCGCATCCGTACCTAAGATTTTTTTAAATCTCCGTATCGCCGCATTCATATTGTATCAAATACGATATCCGCACCTGCACTTGTACGACATAACTTCTGTACAAAAATGCTACAATTTTGTACGCAAAAAGAGGCATCAGTAAAAGGGCACCAGTAGTTGGAAGCATGCTATTATTATTATTATTGCATAACAAATAGATCTAATACATACATATTTTAGATCTGACTATGTAAATTAACAAAACAGATGTGGCTACACAGAATTGCATCTACAACATCTTTTACGCAATCGACGTAAATGAAAGCACAAAAATTAGATCTTAAGGCCATGTTTCGTTATGGACATATTTAGCTGTGGAGTAAGAGGTGGATTAACTCTCTTATTCTACTAATTCACCAAATGTGAAGTAAAATTGATGGAGTAAGTTGGAGTAAGAGCATCTACAATGATAATTGTTTTACAATTGCTTATTCTTATGTGGCAATTGTTATTTCAATTGTTGGGTTGCAAATGAATTGCTAATTAAGCAAATTTGCTTATTAAGAAATTGTTGCTTAAGTGACACATTTGCAAAATGATTGGACAATATTCTTTCATTCTCTTTAATTTACAATTGTTAACGGATTGCTGGGATGAAGCGTTTTGTGTTTTATGAATCTTCTTAATTACTAAAAGTGATGACATGCATGTTTAGCAATTAAAATTAATTGCTCCAATGGAGATGCTCTAAGATTTAAATTAATTCGGATTAACTTACTCCATCTTTTTAGGTGGATTAGCTTAATCCACCAAACATGATTAAATTACTCCACTTTAACTTGAAGTAAGAAATTTAATCCGGATTAAAGTTACTCCACAACCAAACATGACCTAATTGACGGTATAGATTGGGAATAAACCAAAATAAAGCTCCACTTTTGCACAATCCAAATAGCAAAATGTTTTGCAAAGACAGAGGTGCTAAATTCTTTGTTGTTGTTGCTAGGACAAGGTGCTAAGGTTTCATATAAGCGAATGGAGACAAGTGAAATGACATTGACGGTAGGAAAGATGTTTATTATTATTATTATTTTTTTATTTACTACTACATAACATGTAAATCTGACTTATACATACTTTAAATCTAACCATATACATTAAAGAAAATGATACGACTCTATAGAATTACCGAAATTTATTTTATTTTCTGTATTATATAAGATCATGACAAACAAACAAAAATCAAAATCAAAATCAAAATATTCAATAAAACAATTCAAAACAAAGAACCCCTATTCTACAACTCGTCACACCAACGACATGTGTTTTTTATTTGAGCCAACAGCTGTAAATGAATGGCGCATTACTTGTTTTATTCTATATGTCCAACCTCGACATGTGTATTTTTAATAATAAAAAGATTCAATAAAATATTAAAAACATACTAGAATACGAAGCAACTCAGTAATTACCTCCTCCCTAGTCCCCTTCCCTAGTTGACTAGTTCGCCCACCATATATCAATTGAAAAACCAACGCGCCCCTAATTTCTCAAGCGGAGCCCAAGGTTTTAGCGATCCAACTTCTTATGCAACCAAAGCTATTGAAAAGTAACGAAACAGAAGAAAATTAGTTGCTGGAGAAGAATTGAGAAGCTAGTGATCATGGAGTTGGAGTCAGTGGTCGTTGATCACCAGCGGCAGAGTCGAGGATCGTGCGGTTACTGTCATTCGTCCAGATCTAGCATCTCCCATGGTAATTGCTACATCTATTATTGTTATCTACTTGTTTCTTTCTTTTTTGGGTGTTTAGAAATGGTTTAGAGAAAGCTTCTGTTATTGTAAACAGAGAGAACCTTAGAAATAGCTCCGGAAATTACCTGTTTGACCTGCTATGGATTATCTCTCTCTTTGGTGCAATTTCTGTATCTCACCAAAGAATAAATTTTTTCATAAATTAGATAAACACGAATCTCAATACAGATCGGACGGTACAAAAATTCCTGCGCTGCCGGTGCCGCTGTAGAAGATCTCGATTCGTGTTTAATGTAGAAACGAGTGCAGCGTATCTGCGTAACTTTACCGACTATCGAGTACAAGCGCACTGAGGCGAACGCAGATCTAAACGACAAACGTGGTGGCAGTAGCTTAGCCCGTGTTCCCCTGCAATTTAACGAAACAAAATTACCTTTTGTTAGCATATTGAAACACATGCAGTGGAAACACATTGCAGAGCATAAAAACACATCTTTCTCTTCTCTTCTCTTCTAAATTGTGCTCGCCAAACTCTCCATACAGATACAGTGACCGAATAAGCTGGATCCCTGTCTCTGTCTAAATCCCACCGAAGGAAGAAGGTGAAACAACGATCGACGTCTTGTCTAGTTTATCTATACCATCACATTCGATTTGATTTGTAAATAAAAGAGCGAGATCCATGGATGTTGGCGTGGCGAGCAGCAGTGGTAGCGAGAAGGGGCAAGGTCGAGGGAAAGAAAAGGGAAAGGGGAAGGAGAAGGGAAACACATCATCGGTGAACGATTCAGGGATTAGGCGCTCATCGTGTGGTTATTGTTCCTCTTCTACGCCTTCTAGTATCGCTCATGGTAAAAATTACTTGACTCTCCCTCTCACTTTGAGAGGAGGGTAGGAAAATTGTGAATTCTTTTGGGAAGATGGAAGAATGTTTTAGTTAATAACTTGTTGGTTTTAATTGTGTAATTAATAATTATATGAAGCCTAGTACCTTATATTGGTTCTGACTATACGCAGGTCTATGGGCAAACAGTTTGACAGCAAATGACTACCAAGGTATGTACATTTTTGGTTTTTTTTTTAGTACAAATAGTTTGTTTCTTTTTGTACTGAAGATAATGCTTTTAAAGATATGACGCCACAAACCTATTGTTTGAGAGGCTTCTTCACTCACACCACTACTTTAGACAAGACAAATGGTTTTGGAGTTGCATCACTGGTTTTATTGTTTTTGGTTATCACTAAACATGTGTGAGTCTGTGTAGTTTTTAGGTCTCAGGTCTGTTAATTGAAATGCGTTACGTTTCTATTGTTTTGTCTCAGAGATGCATCTATGCACACTAAAATACACTGAACTCCTATAATTAGTTCAAGTGTCTTGTATTTAGGGGAGGTAATGATAATAGCTTTGAATTTTTCTTGATTAATTTATGAACTTCGTACAGAGCTTCTTGATCGTGGTTGGAGAAGATCAGGATGTTATGTGTACAAACCAGAGATGCATAAAACTTGCTGTCCTCAGTACACTATTCGCCTGAAGGCTTCCAACTTCACACCCTCCAAGGAACAAGACCGAGTCCTTAAAAGGATGCAAAGGTCTGCGTTTGCACTTGCTTTTGGAGCAATTATATATGTTACCAGTTACCCCTATAATAGCATAAATATCAATTTCTACCTGCAGATATTGATATTATAGTACTGTTTCAAAGAATGTGAAAACATGTTGAAGAAACAAGTATTACACTCGATGGTCAGTATCAACATTTGTATCAAATTGGACAGGATAGTTTATTTCTCCTTTGATGGTAACTAGGCTTGGTAGTTAACCGGGAAGAGGAGGAGGGTTGTAATAGGCTTGGCAAGCCTGTGTAAAACATTCAGCCATTCTCATGAATTGAAACCCAATATTCTGATTGGATTTCATCTCTAGCCTACCGTGACTTGTTTGGGACTAAAGGCTTTGTTGTTGTTGTTGTAATTAGCTTGGTAGTAAAATGGCGACCCTTTGAAAATAAAGTTCAGTAGTTAATAAAACTTGTTGTTTTAATATTACAAAATGATTTATGGAATTTTTACAGGTACCTTGACGGGGCTCTTGATTCAAAATTCGATAAATCTAATGAGGAGTCAAAGTTAAACCTTTCAAAGAAGGAACCAAACACGTCTACTGAATCTCACTTACAAAGAGGAAAATACCAACCAAGTCTGGAATCCGTAACTGAACGGTTATGTGAAACAGAGAACCAAGACAGGTTCATTTCTATCTTGTCAGACAAAATCAACAATGCTGTAAGTACATTTTTCAAAGGAAGAGGTATTCTTTTGACCGGTCAATACCCTAAATCAGGTCTGAAGAAGGTTAAACCCCAGATGAAACGAAAACTAAAGGATATTATAACTAAAGAAGAAGATTTGGTCTACACTTGCAATGTGAGCTTTCAAATAGCAGCATATATCAAAAAGTTGGATCTAAAGGTAGAGAACTTGGATTCAATTTCCCCAAACATCATTGCAGAGGAATTGGCAGCGTCAATTTCTTCAGAAAATATATCTGGGTTTATCATTAAAGCATGCAATGGCCATCTCAACTTTTATGCAGATGCAAAACAAGAAACTCTATTGGTTGAGGAATCATTACAAGCAAAGCAACCGCTGAAGAAAAGTAATGAAAAGAGACGCAATGAAAACACCCCTCAAAAGAGGAGAGAACTTGAGATACGCATGAAATGCTCAGAATTTGACCCAGATGAGTATGCACTTTACGAGAAGTACCAAACACTAGTTCATCAAGACAAGAGTATCTCAAAAGAGTCCTATATTCGGTTCTTGGTTGACACGCCAATACCGTTTGTTGAACCTGATGGTAGTTCTATGGTACCGCCATGTGGCTTTGGTTCATTTCACCAGCAATATTTAATAAATGGGAGAATCATAGCTGTTGGAGTGGTTGATATTCTGCCCAAATGTTTGTCTAGTAAATATTTATTTTGGGACCCTGATTTTGCATTTTTATCCCTGGGAAAGTTCACGGCTTTGAAAGAGATCCAGTGGGTCAGAGAAATGCAAGCACACTGTCCAAACCTGGAGTACTATTACCTTGGATATTATATCCACACTTGCAACAAGATGCGGTACAAGGCCGCATACCGGCCATCGGAGCTTCTCTGTCCCTTTCGTTATGAGTATGCCTTATTTCTCACCTTTTTTTTTTCTTTTTTCCTTGTTGTACAAAGATACACTTTGTTCTGTACAAGACTTGGAGTTTACATTCTGCATCATGCTATTAATTGTTAAGTTATTAAATCAACATTACAGGTGGGTCCCATATGATTTAGCAAAACCTCTGCTCGATAGAAGCAAGTACGCTATCTTATCAGATTTCAAGACAACAGAGATAGCTGACTTGTCAAAGCCTGAGCATCCTGGCAGCACTTATACCAGTGGTACACATCATAAAAATGGGGAGGACTATGGAGACGACGATGATTCCATGCATGAAGACTCTGACATGGGACCAGATGAAGATGCAAGCTCTGTAGACATGGACGACGATGAGACAGAAGATGATTTATCAGGTGTTGATGCAGAAAGTATCAGCGACGTGGTGCTTAATGTGCATAATACCCGTGTAAAATTTAAGGTAATATTTTAGTGTGGACTATAATTAACTGCACTTCCTTAGGAGGATTTAGTGTTTGGAGCGAATCATCACAAGTGATGTGGCAGATTTAAATGAGATACCTCAAAAGTTCAAAGAAAAGAAGATTTATACACAAGTTAGAAGTTTGCATCAAAGATCTTGGTTCAGATCACATCTGCACCACACATGTAAATAAAGAAGAAATGTAATAATGTAATATATTCTTGACGGGGCCTGATTGGTACTGATCTTAGTATCTGTTTTTTAGGATCTTTTCATTATCTTTTTTATCCCTCTGTCTGTGTAGAACAAGGGAGAACACACAAGTGTTAAGTTTTTCCTGGATGTAATATTTGATATAAATGATATAATAGAACTCAATTAATTTTTTTTTTGGAACAGGATCTTCAGAAAACTTTTTATATTAGAAAGAACTTCCTTAGCATGCTGGAGAAGCAATTATATCGGTATGTTAAAGTTGTGGGAAAGGACCTTTCGAGCCGCATTGTGTATTCCCTCTGAATTCACCTGCCTCTGGTGTTTCAATTTGTTAATAACATGCAATTTTTAATACATCTTCCAAGGGATTCGTCATGTGTAATGTGGTAGCTGTTTTTGGGGACCAGAGAGCCAGACAAGAGATCTTTTGTGATGGAAACTGATTTAAGTTTTCTTGGTTTCAAGGGTATTAGTGGCAATGGACAGTTATCTTATGTTTGTTCTGCTGTAATTATATCTGTGCAATAATTTTTGAGGCAGAATGGAAAGATTTTTGCAATGCTAACTGTTGCAATTTCACGCCTTTTGAGAGCCTTGGTCATTCAAGGCACAGTTCTTTTTTTTTTTTTTTGGTTGTCTGCTTGAAATATAATATTATGCAATAAGGCTTCATATTCAAAGATGCATGTTTGCTTTTGGTTTCCATGGCTGCTTATATGAAAAAGTAATAAATAATGTGAACTCTACTATGGTTTTGTTGTTGCTGTTGTAGACTTGTAGTTGTACATGGTTACATGTTTGTTTAACCCCACTATCTATTATCCTTGTTTGATAACCAAAGTATCTTCTAGGAACCATCCTTATTAGTGCCGAATAAGTACTTACCAAGCAGATGATATCAGAAAACCAATTTATTTGCATATAATTCAGTTTACCAAGGCGTATAAAGACTGCTTCATCTCATCATCTGAATATAGTATTGGTTTTGCCAACAATTTCGAGCCTTGTTTCGTGGAACTCAATAACACGTCCAGAGATAGATGCGTGAATCTTCCGAACATTTTCGTTAGTAGAAACATCGAAACACAAGTAGTACTGCAATACTCGTTTTCATTATTAATTAATGACGATGATACAGGCAACCCATATTGGCTACTTTTATTAAAAATAACACAGACTAAAACAAATATATATAATTAAGAAAGTAAGAAACTGAATCAACTTGATCACGCCTGGATTAAATTTTCCATCTCTTCTTTAAACCTTGCCATTGCTGGCTCAGGCAAGGACATTGGTACCACCATGATTTCTTCCCCGATGCTGTTCTTAAAGATTGTATAGTAGGTCGTAACCATCGGGTTAAGTCAGATACAATGAAAGTCCTGACAACCGTAAACCGGGGTGGTCCCAGGGGTGGACCCCTAAGCACCAGCATATCGGTGCTTGACTGTAAGAAGTCACTTGACATAGCCCGTGTTTTTGCTTCCTTGACCAACTTCAATGCATACTCAAGTGGGCTAGAACATAACTTCCCCGCTTTACAAAATGCCACGGCACGTGCAAACGCATTGCCGTAGAAGCCAGTTGGGAGTGGCGGGACCATTTTCCCTCTTGAATTCACCGGAAACTGCATACGGACTTCGAAGTCTGGATTATAATCGAAGGAAATAGTTCGGCTTCTCCAGACAGCAGCAGTAATGAGATCAAATCTGCTCACATGAGACAACTGTTGGAGCAATTGAACATGCTTTTGCAAAGCTGAGATCTCATTGGGACCAAACAAGAAGGATCGGTGCACTATGTTTGTGGGTGGAGTCTTTAGTATCACGTTATACTCCTCTTGAGTTGCACCCTCTGGTTCAAATTCCCGGTGTATGTGAGTGGGTACTGGTGGGTCTCGTGCAACTAGAAGGTGGCGGTCCCACACAGGAAGCACACTTGGTTTGTCGGCGCCACGTGCCAACTCGCCAATGGCGATCAGAAATTGTGCACAACCCAGTGCATCTGCCATGATGTGGCACAAGTTTATCCCGAAGGTGAACCCGCCACGCTTGAAGCGTGTAACCTGTACAAGTTGCATTGGAATAGAAGTTTGTGAAATATTTTTAATCTCTCCTTTGAAAACATATCTTTATATGGATTGATATTTCATGTTATTTTGGATCTAAGAAAGGTCATCTTCATCATCTTTCTAGTTTAATTAATAGTGCATTCCAAAGTAATAGGTCATTTTCCCGAGTACTGGTGGTAAAAATGAATGAACACCTAATGCAAAACATACAAAGTCATCATTTGACACAAATGGATGACCCTTTCTCTGATGAGGAGATAAAACACTGTGTGTTCTCATTGGCAAAAGGGAAGGCGTCGGGGCCGGACGGATTTCCGTCAGAATTCTTTCAGCACTATTGGAATATTGTTGGCCAAACGATGGGGCAACTAGTCCGAGCCTTTCACCAAAATAAGCTAGACTTATGGCGATTGAATCAGGCTTGCATTACGGTTATACCTAAGGTTGAGGGTGCAGTAGCAATGGAAGACTATCGACCCATAAGTGTCATCACAGCAATTATCACAATTATATCCAAGCTCTTGGCAAATAGGCTACAAAAAGCCCTCCCAAATCTTATCTCGGAAAACCAAACGGCTTTTATCAAGGGAAGAAGCATAATGGACACCTTCTTGGTGGCAAGAGAATCGCTCTCACTCAGGAACAATTTGCGGATTCCTTCAATCCTATTAAAGATAGACTTTAGGAAGGCCTTCGACACGGTCTCATGGGAATACCTTATGGACCTTCTCGTGGCAAAGGGCTTCACACCGCTCTGGATATCATGGATCAAAAATTTACTTATCTCCTCCTCCTCCTTTGTCCGCATAAACGGAACCATGGGCCCAAGTTTCTTTCATCAACGTGGACTCAGGCAGGGAGATTCCCTATCCCCACTGCTGTTTATCCTGGCAGCAGACACTCTGCAATCTCTCTTCTCAATGGAAAGTAATAATTTCTACAGCATGCCCTCCCTAGCTATATCATCATATCAGTTCGCGGATGACACAATAATCATGTCTGAAGCCCACCCAGCAAACCTTATAGAAATCATGAGATTACTAAAACAATACGCTAAAATTTCAGGACTAAACCTCAACCCGTCAAAAAGCGTTTTCGTACCTATTCACATCCCGGATCACTTGCAATCGACAGTGAAGGATATACTAGGATGCACAAAAACTGAATTCCCAATTAAGTATTTGGGTTTACCTCTCTCAATCACCAGACCAACAAAAGCTACTCTCCTACCATTAATTACTGCAGTCCAAAGGAAACTTCAAACATGGAAAGGACGCTACCTATCAAAAGGGGGAAGGCTTACTCTAATCAACTCAGTAATGAGTGCGATACCGTTACATTACATGCAAGCCTTTCAATTACCGCTCTGGCTGACAAATGATCTCGAAAGGACCAAAAGGAGATTTTTCTGGAATGGAAACGATACACAATCCCATGGAGGGAATCTCGTGAATTGGAAAACGGTTTGCTTACCAAGGAAGCATGGAGGTTTAAGAGTACTGGATTCAAAGTGCTTCAATGCAGCACTTCTGCTTAAGTGGGTATGACAACTATACGGAAACCATGAATCAATATTCACAACATTCGTGCACACTCACTACTCTCTTCCCCCGCTTCAGACTCCTGAAGCGGCATACAATCGGACTGCCTTCCCCTTGTTTTTCCTCAGAGATATCTTATCCCTTCTGCCTATTCTACGGTCAACTACGAAGGAAGGTCCAGATGGAATAATACAATGGATGGGAGCAAACACCGAAAAGTTCTCAGCACAATCGGCTTACAGATTTATCATTCACCCGGGGATGATATCCGAGATCTCGCACAATATCTGGAAAACAAAAGCGCCGCTTAAAGTAAAAATATTTATATGGACCCTCCTAAAAGATAGATTGCCAACGATGGATAGACTCCACAATAGAGAGATTACCACACAAGATAGATGCAGTATGTGCCAGTTAAGCCGATTAGAAACATCACCACATCTCTTCCTTACATGTCCACTAGCATCTCAAATATGGCGCAATCTTACCCCACAGGCGAGCCTTCTACAAAATGACGTGGTCCAAACATTCTGGATACGCAACCAGACGGGTCTTTCACCCATAGCAGTATCAAAGTGGAACTCAACAGTCTTTGCAACCCTATGGGGAATCTGGAAGGAACGAAACCGACGCATCTTCTCGTCGCAACGCCGGCCGAGAGAAACTATCCAGGCACACATCCTCAACGATGCTACCAACTGGATCGACAATTGCTAGCACGATGGGCGTTTAGGGGAAAGGAATAGGATAGATAGAATTGTGTAGCAAGGGGATAAGCGTAATGGTTTGGCCGGCTTAGCTCTAATGAGGCTAAGCGCCTAAATAAACATTATATGTAAATTGTAATAATCTTTTTCCTTTATTTTGAATAAATTTTAATGAAGTAGCAAGTCTACTTCCCTCAAAAAAAAAAAGTAATTATATGAGGTGCAAAAAAAGCATCTCATATAACAGGATATCATAGGGGAACATGCCAAATTAATTAGTCATACAAAGGAAAATTTAAAAAACAAGCAAATTTAGACATAATATATATAAATATATAGGATAATTCATTAATTCTAGCTAGTGTGACCCAGTATATATATAACCTGAATATACAGCAATGGCTGGTCAACAACTCCTGGGCCCATGAGCTCCGAATCACATTGCAACTGATCAATGAAAGGTAACGGCGGTTTAGTCGGGTCCCCCAGGTACTGAAGCTGCACATCAGCTTCTGCTTCGACAAACATCACTCCCTCCCCATTGCAATCCACTACCAGCTTCCCTCCGGGCTGTTCCCTCAGCCGGCCAGCAATCGGGTAGTAGTACACCAGTGCCTTTGCCAGGGCTTCCTTGATCGCATCGGCGGGGTCAAGGGCCCCCTTGCTGGGGTCAGCACGGAAGAAATGCACAGCTGGTGGGTAAAATCTCAGACTAGGCTGGTCGTCAAAGTCAGAAAGGGATTTACCTCATGAAGCGTTGGCTTTGCCGGGGCAACAAACACTGGCTTGCCACATTTGACATTGAAGGAAATGTTTGAACGGAGAATAGATGTCATTGGAGATTATTGTTTAGTTTTAGTTTAGAAATGTTGGTATGTGTCTACCAGGTGGTTTAATATAGCTCGCAGGGTGGGAGTTTAATTTGCTTACTGATTATCACAAGGATATATATATATATCACATAGGTTTGGTCACTAGTGACATCGATAGTGGCAGTACTGGTGCAGTAATAAAGGGGTAGGAGATTGGTGTTCTGATTTGATAAAGTTTTCTTTATATGATTTTGCAAATCACATGTTATCAAATTATTTTCCAACTTCTCATCGCTACTAAAAAAAAACTTTAATGTCGAATTTTTAGGTGTTTTAATGTTAGATATTCTACCGCGTAGTAGGGGACGCTTTTATAGAATATTGTAGTTCACAGTTGAATGCTAGACATATAAATAGATGTATAAGACTTATTTAGAAACTACACCTGAGTAGAGAGAGTTTAGTGCAAGAAAAATTCGTTTGAAATTTTGCCTAAATTCATCTAATATATGTTGAATTAAAATTATTTAGAAATTATGCATATGAATTAAAATTATTCTTGAAAGAAGTTTAATATTTTTTTACACAAAGATATGTTGAATTATTTTGATAATCAATATATATAAATGAGATTGAGAATTTCATTGAGAACGAATGTTAAACAATTAAGAATAGATTGTTAATTCACATTTATTTGTGCATGTCGTGAACTATTAGCTTTATAAAAATAAGTGGAGTAAACTCTGATATGATTCTGAGGATATATTTGATTATGTTCTATGTAAGATAGTACATAAATTAAGTCTTGATACAAGTTTTTAGTTTTTAAGAAAATTTCATTGACATAATCTAAATTTATATATTTTTTTCATATTGAATATGTAAATTGCTTGATAATGTTGTTTCTTTATGTGAAAAATATCACTTTCTCATTTTGGAGAAGTAACATATAAACTTTATTCATTTGAAAATAGAGTTGTTGACATGTTCAAAAAATTCATGCAAACTTATTCATTTGAGAATTAAGCTTTAGACATGATAGGTCGTTGTTCTAAAGGGAGTTTGGTACATATGATTTCTTGTGTACAATTGATAGTGTTATTGCACAAAGATATGGTATAACAACCAATTGTAATAATATGGCTTATATAGCATATTATAAGAAACATGTGACGAGATACCAAATAGTATTCAGATATTAAGTTGGAGACAAGCATAAAGGGAGTGATATGAGATCAAGTACGTTCATGTTGAAAAGATATAGACTAATTAGAAATAGATTTTGGTTAAAGTTAGTACGTCTATAGGATATTGTTCGTACTTGGTAATGATACTTCCTGAGTATAATAACTTAATTTAAAATTTGTTATTAGTAAAATTTGTTTTACTATTATTTAGATTTGGTTAGCACATATGATAGCATGTCAATAGGCTGAGATTGACTCCTCACATGAGCAATCGTCTATGACATCTGGGATGTGCATGGATAAGACTAAATTGTGTCATTTGCATTCTGGAAATGAGCATGATACAATGTCGCCTCAGTTAATCTGTGTGATAAGACTGAGATGAGCCAACAAGAGTGCAGTCGACATGAATTGAACCTCATAGTTTATGTAGCATCTTGGTGTGCCGAGATGAGAGTTTTACTTGACGCTCTGAGAGTGGGCTTATGACAGCTTTCACGATTAGCTGCATTGAATGCGATCTATGTTAGAAAATAATTGGGACTTAATGCGCAAGACTAAGATCAATTTGTATGGCGGAAGTATTTTCAATTAACAATTTCAAATTTAACCTTTTAGACCTTAATCACCTAGCCAAGAGTTAAAGCAAGCAAGTATTAGAAGTAATAGAGCAATTACAAATCAATAAAGAACAAAATAATAAAGGGAGAGTAGATAGCAAGAGCAATCAAGAGAACTAAAAGAACACGCGATGTAACATGGTCGGCCTATCAATCAACTAGGTCTACATCCACGAAACTCCCGGAACAAAACTTCCTACCGGGACCGATTCCACTAACAAATAAGTGTTCTTTTACAATTGCGGAGCCGATCTTTAGTTTCTTCTAAACAAGCAAATCAATCTTCGATTCCTAGACCAATGCAAGGGGCTACACCACTCTACACGGTAAATGGTTTGATTGACTACACAATCAAGAATATGGATGCACTTCTTGACAACATAAATGAAGTGCACCAAAGACTAGAAACTAGCAAAAGAAAAGTTCTCGGATTGACCATTAGACTATTGAAGCTATCCTAAGTGCTCTGAGGTTTAGGTAGCTGAAGGAGAAGGCTCTTGGGCTCTTTACTGTGCTCAATTAGATGCTTGGAAGCTTATGGGGGGTGTTTGATATCCTTCTGTTTCTTCTTTACATCATATATATAGGCTGTACACTTCTTGGAGCCTTGAAACCTTGATTTTGAGCTATAGCGTTATAGAACTCCATGACTCGTTGTGAGACCCATTATAACAGTTGTGCACATTCTAGAAATGCCCTTATTTGATCTTCTGACTGACTTCTAGGCCAATCTCAGCAAGAACCCGTTGCAACAGGTTGAGAACCTGTTATAACGGGTTGAAAGGCGTTATAACGCCTTGGGCAAGCGTTACAGTAACGCTGTGCTCGATAATTCTTCTGCTCTTGCACTGCCTCTCTCCTTCTGACTCGTTGTGACAAGTTAGACACCCGTTATGACGGGTTGCTGACCCGTTATGGTAACGTTGTGCTCAGTGGAGCACTGTGAAGCCATCCCTTGATGTCTTGAGCATGTCTTGACTTGTGTTGAGCATGTTTGAGCATGTGCAACATCATGTTGTACTTGTGTTAACCTGCAACTTCACCAAAACTCATATGCAAGGTTAACACTGATTTATTTTGCAAATTGTCAAACAAGAGATGAGTTTAATCTAACAATCTATACCATTGATACATAGTTTGCGGTTGATCTGGACTCGTACGGTGTTCATTTGATTAGATATGCGTCTGTCAGGAAGAGCATATACCATAGCATGCATTTCATACTGCATGTGCATGAGCGACACACGTGGAATGAGAGAAGTGACTTTGATTAGTCAAGATCTCTGTCTTTTCATTATGTGAGATTCGTACTTACGTATCCTTGTTACTTTTGGCTATGTTAGAAAGAATAGAATCATTATTGCTACTTTAGTGTATTTCCTATGGCGATGAATGAGATTCTGTCTACCGGGACAATACTAGGAAAGCAGTTGATTTTATTTTGAGTAGCATGAGTGTAGAAGGAAGATATTTTAACTACATTGTAGTTTTACCAATATTCGTGAAAATGTACTGTGGTCACAGTTAATCATATCGTTTGGAATATAGATTAGAATACTTGAAAATAGAAGTAATTAGATATTATTCTGGAGAGATCGTGAAATATTAAATTGGATGTAATTAAAATGATCTGGGATATGAGATATACATATTGTTTGTTTGTTGTTTGATTTTGAACTTACTCTACACTAGCCTTAACAGATTTCTAGTTTAGAGTGTTTAAAATGAATGCATGTATATCGCTGGTCACACGGTCCATTTACGAGTATGGAAACTTTGAACTTCATTACAGTCTCCAAGAGGAAGATGTTAGAATTAATGCAATGGAGGCATCCATTTCTCTATGAATGGAGAGGACTATAACCGGTGATAAGGCACCAATGTTAATAAAAGAGAATAGCACTCTTTTGAATTAAAAATGTGTCCAAAACATATAATAGAGAGATGCACACGAAACAGAAAAAAATTTCCAAATTTTTATGTGAGAGAAGAAATTTGCACTAGAGAACGAAGTTGCGGGTCTGATATTTGAACTGTGAATCATTTGGTGCTATTTCTAGTAATTAGCATCCATCGGCGATATCTCGAAGACGGTGTTATGTTTAAAAATTGAAAATGACGCAGAGGATGCATGATGCATTAAATACTCGAAAGAAGACGATACTCGATTGCTTCCGCTTCTGTTTCCGCTTACATAACGATTTATATTTGATTTACCGTTACGTACAATTAATTTCTTATAAAAAATATTGATGCATCGTTACTTATGGCATATATAGTGGGTTATGCTAAATTGAGGAAGAACTCGCCAGTGGGCATTGGGCTAATTTATTCTCTTAATTAGCATGAGTCCGTATCTGATGTTATTCCAAGGTATAACAGGATCTGTTATCCTCTCATCTGTTCTATACGAATTAGGACTGCCAATAGTTGCTTGTTTAATTATTTTTCATTTTGTTTCGTGATAATTAAAATAATTATGATAAAAAAATTCTTTCATTTAAATAACGAAACGGTTAACAAAAATATATTATTTCGTGATCGTTTGTTTCGTAGTTTTGTTTGTGATTGTGTATTGTTAGAATTATTTTGATTCAAGAGATAAATGGCTATGTAGAGAAGGTGAATGATTGCTCGAAAGAGGATATGAATGATTTGATTCATGTGTATAGTTAGAATCGTTCATCATTGGTTCCTGATTTGTTTTAGTGTGATGAGAGAGGAGATGGTTGAAGAACGAAGGAACTAAGTTCGATCATTTTGATTCATTCCGATCGTTCGGTCGTTTTCTTTAACGAAACATTTAACAAAACAGTTAACGAAACAGTTAACGAAATAAAATTTCTTAATCGTTCATTAAACAAAATGGTTAATAAAACTACCATCTTTCGTGATCGTTTCGCACGTTTGATAGGTGTAACAGATACCGATTGGTAGAACGTGAAAATAAGTTAAAAACATCCCAATGTTTGGTTGTGATATAAACTAGAGAGTCATAAATAGGCATAAGAAAAAGTTATGCCTCTATAATTTAAGAAGGCTAGATAGGTGGTATAAGTTATGTTAGAATTAGGGTTAAGAATTAAAGCGCAAGACTTATGTCAATTCAATAAGCGAAAGTGTTTTTCAATTCAAGTTAAATCTTTTAGACCTTAATCACCTAGTCAAGTAATGGAGCAAGCAATTTCAAAAACTAATTGAGCAAATTACAAATCTAAGAGCAAAGTACTAAAAAGAGAAAGTGAAGAGAGAGCAATCGAAAACAAGAGAACACGCTATGTAACGTGGTTCGGCCTATTAAATCAACTTAGGCCTACGTTCATGGGTCTTCCGGAATAAAATCTTCTTTCCGGGCCAATTTCACTATAAACAAGCGTTCTTTACAAAGTGCAGAGCCGATCTTTGACTTCTTCTACACAAGCAAGTCAATCTTCTTCTTCTAGACCAATGTACGAAAGAACACCACAATACACGGTAAATAGGTCCGATTGACAACACAATCAAGGACAGAGATGCACCACTTGACAACACAAATGTGATACACCAAAGGCTAAAACTAGCTAAGGATTTGTTCTCAAATAGACAATAAGGGTGCGTTTGGATCATGTCATGGTTAGTGCAAAAATAGTGCTATCTAGATTAGTGATTGAAATAGTGCAAAAATAGTGCTATCTAGGTTAGTGAAAATGTTGTTTGGATTGCAAATTTTGGAGTAGTGATGATGAGAATTAGTAAAATAATAAATTATTTTAGTTTTCTAACAAATAATAATAATAAAATAATAAACTATTGATATTAATTTATAATATAATAATACAATAATAATAATATAATAATAATAACACATATGACAATAATACAAAATAAAAAAGTAATAATAAAATAATAATAATAATAATGATGATGATAAAAAGTAATAATAAAATAATGAAAATAATAATAATAATAATAATAATATAATAATTACAATTACAATGTAATAATAATAATTGTAATGACAATAATGATAATATAATAATAAATAATATAATAATAATGATAAATAATAAATAATAATGGCAATAAATAATAATAAAAATAATATTAATAAATAAAAAATAAAAATATAATAAATAATATTAATGATAATAAAAAGTAATAATAAAATAATGAAAATAATAATAATAATTATAATTATTATAATAATAATAATGATTATTATAATAATAATAATATAATAATTACAATTACACTGTAATAATAATAATTGTAATGACAATAATGATAATATAATAATAAATAAAATAATAATATAATAATTATAATGATTAATAATAATAAATAATAATAATAAATTTAATAATAAATAATATAATATAATAATAAATAATGATAATAATGACAATAAATAATAATAACAATAATATTAATAAATAAAAAATAAAAAATATAATAAAATTATAGTAATGATAATAAAAAGTAATAATAAAATAATTAAAATAATAATAATAATTATTATTATTATTATTATAATTATAATAATTATTATAATTATAATAATAATTATTATTATTATAATAATAATTACAATTACAATTACAATGTAATAATAATAATTGTAATGACAATAATGATCATATAATAATAAATAATATAATAATATAATAATAATTATAATGATTAATAATAATAAATAATAATAATAATAAATTTAATAATATAATATAATAATAAATAATGACAATAAATAATAATAATAACAATAATATTAATAAATAATATAATAATAATGATAATGATAAATAATAATTATAAATGATAATATAATAATTATAATGATGATGATAATAATTATAATAATATGAATAATAATTATTATTATAATTATATTGGTAATAATTAGAAATAAATAAATAAATAATTTAACGATGGTAATGATAATATATAATATAATAATACTGATAATAATAATAATAATAATATAATAATAATAATAATAATAATAATAATAATAATAATAAAAATAAAAAATGATTTTTGCTATCCTTACAACCACTAACCTTGCTAACCCAACCAATTGACGGGTTAGCGGATTAGCAACTATTTGGCACTAACCCAAAATAGCTAAAACATGTTTGGATCGTTTTGAAGTTCAGAATAGCAGCTATTCTCGGGTTTGTGCTAACCTAGGGTGATCCAAACGCACCCTAAGAGAATAGTAGCTATCATAATTGCTCTATAGGTTAGGTAGCTGGAGGAGACTTGAATTAGGCTCTTTTATGTGCTCAATTTGATGCTAGGAGGCTTGTAGAATGATTTGATAGTTTGTTGGTTCGTTTTTGTATCCTTTATATACGCTGAGCACTTCTTGGGATCTTGGATCAGTCAAAATCCTTCCTGGCATTACAACTCTTCCATAACGCCTTGGACTTCTGCCAGATTTGTCCTTGTGCAGCTTACTTGTGGGTCACTTCTTCAGGAATCCATTATAACGATTTTCTCATCCGTTATGACGGGTTGTATTGTGACGCCTTCCTGAAGCGTTACAATAATGCTTGCTTCGGGAAACTTTAGGCTGCATCTGCTTCTCTCTCCTCTTGAGGCATTATGACGCATTGGGAACTCGTTATAACGCCTTGGTGACCCGTTATAATGAGTCATGAAGCGTTATGGTAATGTTGCGCTCTGTTTTGCACATTGAAGCCTTCCGTTGATGACTTGAGCATGTCTTGACTTGTCCATGGCATGTTTGACATTGGTGTGTATCTGTTTTAACCTGCATCTTCACCAAAACTCATGTGCAAGGTTAGTACTTTAATTGTTTTGCAAATTGTCAAACAAGAGATGAGTTTAATTCAACAAACTCTCCCTTTTGGCAATTTGCAAAACCTATTTGAGATGTGCATATCAAATGATGCACATCTTCATTTCTCCCCCTTTTTGCAAATAATGGCAAAAGGCTCAAACAAACAAACTCTCCCTGAATTTATCATATATATAGTCACACAAGTCAAGCAATTTTATATTACTCCCCCTTAATGAAATAAAATTTGCAAATAATGCATAATTCATAAGATTTTCCAATTGAGAATAGGGGATTTAAAGAGAAATAGAGAGCAATAATCATCAAGAGGCATATTAATTTGCTATCTCAATCATTCCTAATTTAAATCTTAGATTTATGTGTTGGTTAATATCAAGAGATTTTGTGAAAATATCCGCAATTTGAATTTTAGTATCAATGTATACAAGTTTTATACTTCCCTTCTCCACATGGTATTTAAGAAATTGGTGCCTAATGTCTATGTGCTTGGTTCTAGCATGAGCAATTTGATTCTTTGACATCATAATGGTGCTAGTATTATTACACATAATTGGTACCTTGGTAAAGTTCAAATCATAATCCTTAAGAGTTTGAACCATCCATAAAATTTGGGTGCAACAACTACCGGCGGCTATATACTCCGCTTCGGTCGTAGAGAGAGCAAGCGAGGTTTGCTTTTTACTAGACCAAGATACTAAAGACTCACCTAAGAATTGGCAAGTTTCACTAGTACTTTTCCTATCCACTTGGTCACCAGCGAAGTCCGCATCGGTGTATCCTATCAAGTTAAGTTTGGTGGTTCTACCATACCATATTCCTAAGTTAATTGTACCTTTAACGTATCGTAGGATCCTCTTAACGGCTATCATGTGTGATTCTTTTGGAGATGCTTGGAACCGTGCACATAGAGATACGACAAACATGATGTCGGGTCTACTTGCGGTTAGATAAAGGAGGCTTTCGATGATTGCTTGATAAAGTGAGATGTCTATCGGTTTTCCACATTCATCAACTCCAAGTCGAATGTTGGTTGCCGTGAGAGTTTTCATTGGCTTGCTTTCTTCCACACCAAAGCGTTTAACTAATTCTTTTGCATACCTGAATTGGTTGATGAAGATCCCTTCTTCTCTTTGCTTGATTTGTAGTTCAAGAAAGAAGGTGAGCTCTCCCATCATAGACATCTCAAATTCCTTACTCATAAGATTAGAAAAATTCTTTGCAAGAAGAGAATTAGTAGATCAAAGATAATGCCATCAACGTAAATTTGTACTAAGAGGATATCCTTGACATTTTTTGTGTGAAAATGATTGTGTCTTTCAAACCTCTTTTGAAACCATTATCAATTAGAAATGTACTTAGCCTAGAGTAACAAGCTCTAGGAGCTTGCTTTAACCTATATAAAGCCTTATGTAGCCTATAGACATGACTGGTGAATGAAGGGTGCTCAAATCCCTTAGGTTGGGAAACATATACTTCTTCGTTTATAAACCCATTCAAAAATGCACTTTTAACATCCATTTGGTATAGTACAAACTTCATGTAAGATGCATAAGCAAGAAGCATTATAATGGACTCTAATTATGCTACGGGTGCAAATATCTCATCATAATCAACTCCCTCTTGTTGAGTATACTTTTTTGCAACAAGTTGTGCTTTGTTTCTAATAATATTTCCAAATTCATCCTTTTTGTTTCTATAAACCCACTTGGTTCTTATTATGATTCCTTTGGAGGTTTTGGTACTAATGTCCATATCTTGTTGCGTTCAAATTGGATAAGTTCTTCTTGCATTGCAAGAATTCAATTTGGATCTTGATTAGCCTCCTTAAAATATGTGGGCTCAAGTTGTGACACAAAAACACAATGAGAAATCATACGATTTAACCTAGAAAGAGTTGTAACTCCAACTCTAGGATCTCCTATGATATTATCTAAAGGATAAAAATTAACCTCCCGAAGCACTTCGGGTATTTGATATTCGGTGTTGCTTGATGAGACAACTTTTCCTTATAATTCTTTATTTTGTATGTTTCTTTTTCTTTCATTTTCATCTAATTCTCTAGGTGATTCTTCATTCAATGCATTATGCTCCCCCTCAACTTCTTCACCATGAGTTTCTTCAATATCTTCTTCATTGAGAATAATTCTTCCTTGAGTCACTTCTCTATTTGTCACATCTTCTTGTGTGAAGCTACCATCTTCATGAGAATTGATTGTACCTACAATATCGTTGTTCTTTTTCTCAATATTAGTGGTGCTTTCATCAAATTTAACATGAATAGACTCAATAATGATTTTAGAATGGAGTAAATATACCCTATAAGCTCTACTCGTAGATGAGTATCCTAAAAAATTCCTTCCAATGACTTTGAATCAAACTTGCCTAATGTGCAGGTGACTTGTTATAATGCTTTGCTCATTCGTTATAACGGGTTGTAACCCGTTGTGACGCCTTCCTGAAGCGTTACAGTAACGCTTGCTTCGGGAAACTTCAGGCTGCATCTGCTACTCTCTCCTCCTGAGGCGTTATGATGCCTTGGAAACTCGTTATAACGCCTTGGTGACCTGTTATAATGAGTCATAAAGCGTTATGGTAATGTTGTGCTCTGTTTTGCACATTGAAGCATTTCCTTGATGACTTGAGCATGTCTTGACTTGTCCAGAACATGTTTGAGCATGTTTGACATTGATGTGTACCTGTATGACATTGTTTTGCAAATTGTCAAACAAGAGATGAGTTTAATTCAAAAGTTATTCTTTCAAGTTATGCTTCTGTGGTACTCGCAATTTAAATTATTAAATTATTATGTTATTGTTTAATAATAATTATTATTATAATTTCTATTATAATTATTTATCAATATTTCATATTATTTTAAATAATTATTATATATTATTTTTAATATAATATGGTGATTAAGATCACTATTATGTTTAAGTGACAATGATAATGATATTATTATTACTACTACTATTATTATTATTATTATTATTATTATTATTATTTAATATAATTTTGTGATATGTCTCTAATAATTTTTAAGATGATAATGTTAATGATATAATCAATAATAATAATGAATAAAATAATAATAATAATAATAATATATTTTAAGATTATTTAATATATTTTAATATAAATATTTTTATTTTTATTTATTTTTAATATAATTAAGTGATTAAGATCACTATTATTTTTAAGATTAATAACAACGACAACAACAACAACAACTATAACAATAACAACAACAACAACAAAATAATAATAATAATAATAATAATAATAATAATAATAATAATAATAATAATAATAATAATAATAATAAATGCTAAGAAAGTGTTATTCTCTTTTATTCTTCAATTTACTCAACCAAACAAGCATAATTTATGATATCATAACTTTATATAACAAGTTATGTCGCCTTAACTTTACTCCTCAATCAGACTTGGGATAACATGTTCTAAACTCAAAAAATATTCTTGAACACTTTTAAAATTTAATTAATCATACTAAATAATTGTTTTATATAAAAAATTTATAGGGATAAAATAAATTATGTTTTTAGAGTTTTTTAAGTACGTATTTTAGTTTCTTAAAAGTGACTTCAAAATAATAATAAAATAATTAATATTTATATATAGAACTAGAGCAGTTTCAAAAATTCAAAATACTTACTAGAAACTAAAAAAATTGAAAATTTCCGTCTCCTATAAGATTTTGATATAAAGAAATTATTGAGTATGATAAATCAAAATTTAAGTGTTTGAAGTTGTATTTAAGTTAAAAGCACGAGAGATCTTGATGCCCATAGGAGCACCATAGATTTACTCAAAACATATAATAGGTACATGTTTTCTTTCTTTATGTATTTATATTTTTCTCTCTCAAATCATATAAATGAAAAGATCTTTTTATAATTTCTCTCAAAACTATATCAATGAATCATAGAAGTATTACAAGATCAATTTTTTTTTGCAGTCGTGACACCATTTTCACATGTTTTTTTTATATAAGGGGTCTCCGAAACTCCAACATGTATTACTAAATGCATCTTAACGGAATTCTCACATTTTGTGTTCATGGAGGCTTGAATTCATGATTTCATAAAAATCATTCTAGTTTGTTATCACTTGAGCTACTAGTTAATTTTCTATTTCACATGTGTGTTAATAAACTACATCCAAACTTGAGTATATAATTTAATTTTACTAATAAATTATCATCAGATAAAGTCATGAATAATAATTTAGTTTCATAATCCAACCACATATTAAAAAAAACATTGCCTGACCGAAACCGACTCAAATCTCGCACGACTCGAACCAACACTAAAATAACGGGCGCTACGCAAACGAGGTCGATTAATTAATTTACTCGTTCATTCAAACTCACTCTAAAACTCAGAATGGTTACGCATCAGGATCCGAATCTGGTGCCGCACGACACATTTCCACACAGATCGAACGCCCATAAATTAATGCGCTGTAAGCAACGAACGACCGTAATTTAATTCAGAAGGAGTCTGCATTTTTAAAATTTATTTGCACGAATTTCGACGCAATTGAATGCTCAAGATCTGAACTCTATGCATCAATATGTGTCATCAACTCTTATTGGTGCACGCTAATTACCAACGATTAATTAATTTCATTCTTTAACATATATGCATGTGCATTTATTCTCCGCAGACCCAGCAGCAACCTGCAATATTCGAGAAAAAAAAATCATTTACAAGTGCGATCAAGTTCAGATCCAGATTTCGTCGGGGTGAGAGGTAAGACTATAATGTTTTTTGAGTGAGGCAAAATGATTTTTTTAAAATATATAATTATTTTGTAAGAAAAAAATTGACAAATCGTCTCAATATATAAAATTATTTTACAAAACAAAATTTTCAGAGAGGCGACTGCCCCTGATCTTGTCTAGATCACCCTCTGACCTTGACTGGATCCGCCCCTGATCAAGTCTATCTAATTATATTTTATTGTAATGCAAGTTTGTTGTTTGCAGGATCTAAAAATGAAGTGAAAATCTAGAACTGTGTAATCTTATCAGATTTTGAACAAGATCAGAGCTTCGATTCTAAATTTTATTCTCACTAGTCTTAATACAAAATTTGAAAAAAAAAAACGAACTTTGATCCTGAATCTTGTTTTAATTCAAATTTAGTAATAATATATTATTCCTTAATTAATCACATTTATGTGACATATTTCATATTATTCAATGTAATATTAGTGATAGTACTTTATATAGTAATAATATAACACGTATAAATTTTATTTATTGAATCGACGACTCAATTTCAACATCACAATTTGAATTGAAATGACATTTGTACCTGAAATCCAACTTGATTTGACTTGAGACGACTCGTAAAAGTAGCCAAAACAACATCTGAAAACTCAACTCAACCCGACTTAACATTTAAGTGGTTGAAATACATAACAAAATATTGAGGGTGGTTGTTATTAGATTAGTGACCCTCACCATGGTCAATAAAGACAAAAAGTATAATTGAATAATATTTATATCAACAATCCTAACAAATACTTAATTTTATATTTTAAATATAATATGTCAAATATGTCATAATTGCTTTAATTAAAATCTAACGTTTAATATTAAATAAACGTGTTTGTTGCAAATCACATAAATGAAAAAATCTTTTATAATTTCTCTCAAACCTATAACAATGAATCATAGCAATATTAAGATCAATTTTTTTTGCAGGCGTGACACCATATTTTATATAAGGAGTCTTCGAAACTCCAACATGTATTACTAAACGACTCTTAATAGAATTTTCACCTTTGAGTTCATAGAGACTTGAATTCATGATTTCATAGAAGTCATACTAGTAGCTACCATTTAGCTACTAGTTAATTCTATTTCACATGTGGGTTAAAAAACTACATTCAAACTTGAATATATAATTCAATTTACTAATAAATTGTCATCAGATAAAGTCATGATTAATAAATTAAGGAAAATATTTTGTAGATACCACAATTGTTACCGACTATCGATACACATATTATTATGCGCGTTACTTGAGTTATTATGCATATTATTTTTGTAATGAAAAAATACAATGCATATTATACACATTTTTTCGATACCACTTGATGAGCACCTCACAAAATCGATCAGTCACCGATTCGCAAAGGAAACTGACCTTGTCTGCAAATGATCTGATCGTCTCAGCAGCATCAGCACATCAGCACCTCATCAGCTAGCTTCAACAATCAACATCACAAAACCAGCACCTGTCAAATAGAACCTCTCTCTGCTCCAGATCTGCTGTGATCGATTAATTAATTTACTCGTTCATTCAAACTCACTCTAAAATAGTGATTTGAAAATGGACCGGGTCGGTCTAAATCCGTCCGATTCAACGGGTTGGCCGGACCGGGTTTCGAATAGTTCAAATTTTGTCGGCCGACCACTACCCGTCTTAGGCCCATGAGTCAGCGGACTGTCGGGTTTGAGGAGGGTCCGGTTTGAGTTGACGGGTTGGACGGTTTTTTTTGAATTTTAATTTAATGAGTTATTCCTGGATTATTTCCGAGTTGGGACGAATTTTGCATGGATTTCGGCGGGTTTCGACGGGTTTGGGATTGCTTTTGGACGGGTTGACGGGTCGGGTCGGTCCAATCCTGGACCAAATTTGAGTCGGATTTTTTCAAAAAAGTTTAACCGCAACCCGTCTTTGGCCCTCTGTTTTATTTGAACGGATCTACACGAATTGGACCTCGGATGAGTCCGAACCGGATTGCGACCTCAGATTTCTCAGATCGGATCGGATCGGTTGGGTTTTGTGAAATCTCAACTCTAAAACTCGGAATGGTTATACGCATCAATATGCGTCATCAACTCTTATCTTATTGGTGCACGCTAATTACCAACGATTTTCATTCTTTAACATATGTGCATGTGCACATCGATGGGTACTAAATAACTACTCACTGCGGTCTACGGACCCCTTGCTTTAGACCAATTATGGGAGATGCATCTGCTTATAGAATTCTTCGAAACAAGTGACTTATGCGGTGGCTGCTCCAGAAGCGTACTTAAATATGACATTCTCAAATCATTAGTAATAGGCGACATACAAGATGTCACACAATGCCACACAAGAAGATACACAAGATTAGGTCATAGGATTAAAGAAACTGTATTAGTTAGTTAGATCTCAAACTCTATAAATAGAAGAGATGTAAGCTGTACAAAATCAGTAATCAATACAAAGCATTCTTTCTACATTTCTCTGTCTCTGTTACTATTTTTCTTCTTTCTTTATGGTATCAGAGCCTTAGGCTTAACAGCCATGGCTTCCGATCCTATTTCTCCTCTCTCATCCTCAGCAGCACAGCCGATTATCCCCATACAAGATCACATTATCCCTCTATCTCTTCCAATTGCTACAAAATTAAACCAATCTAACTATCTTACCTGGAAATCACAGATTATCCCTATCTTACACGGATACAATCTTGCAAAGTTTCTTGATTCAACACCACCGTTCTCCACTGTTGAAATCGACAATCAGATATCGGTGAATCCTGACTACATCCACTGGCACCGTCAGGATCAACTGATTTTAGGCTGGATCCGATCCTCCTTGACATAAATCATCCAGGCTCAGGTCGTCTCATGCACAACCACTGCAGAACTGTGGTCTCATCTGCTCCGCACCTTTTCCTCTTCTTCCCATGCACGATTGACTGATCTTCGACGACAGTTGCAGACAATCACTAAGGGGAATTCATCCTGCACCGACTATTTGAACCAGATCCGAAGAATCGCTGATGAACTTGCGTTCATAGGATCTCCCGTCAATGATGACGACCTGATCCTCACTGTGCTCAATGGTCTTGGAGCGGAGTACAATCCGTTTACAGTTGCTGTTACCACTGTCAACAGGAAGGATTCGATTTTGTTTGCTGACATTCACGGCATGCTTCTGAGCCATGAATCTCTTCTATCAAACCAGCAATCGACTTTCTCTTTACCTTCGACAGCAGCTCCACAAGCTCTAATGGCTCGATCTTCAGGATTCAGAGGTCGGCCCCAACCTTTTCGAGGGAATCAGCGATACAACCAAGGAGGCCAGCGCACTGTGAGCTCAGTTGGGTCGATACTGGGCCCAAATCCAAAAAGCCTTCCAAGAAATCTTTCGTCTGGCCCAAACCGACAACAAGTCTCAGCAGACATTAATACAGAGAAATCCAGCCAATTTTACAAAAGAAACCCTGCACCCAAGGTCGATGTCCACTGTCAGATCTGCACAAAATATGGACATACGGCAAAACACTGCTGGTTTCGATTCGAACAAGGCTCTAACTCAAATTATCAAGCTTTTGTTGCTCAACCATTTGCACCACAACAAAACTCCAATGAATGGGTCTTAGATTCGGGAGCTACAAACCATGTTACAAGTGACATCAACAACCTCTCAAGTTTCTATGACTACAAGGGACCGGATTCTCTACAAATAGGGAATGGTAGTGGACTTCCTATCTTTCATATTGGCTCTTCCGTTTTTAAAATTAACAATACTCAACTTGTGTTAAAAGAAGTTCTTCATGTGCCTTCTTTTTCAAAAAATCTTATTAGTCTCTCAAGATTATTACTTGACAATCATTCCCTAACAGTTGAATTTCTATCCTCTTGTTGTGTTCTAAAGGACCACCGCACCATGAAGACAATCCTACAAATCTCAACAACTAGAGGCCTTTACACAATTTCTCCAACTCCATCCACTTCTCCTCAAGCTCTTCTTGGCACAAGAACTTCTATGTCTAGATGGCATGAGCGCTTGGGTCATCCTTCTCAAGATATAACAAGAAATGTTGTCAAGTCTTTTTCTTTGCCTTGTAATTCGAATAAGAACACATTATGTCATTCTTGTTGTATGGCTAAGGCACATAGACTTCCTTTTTCTCCCTCCTTATCTTCTTCTAGCTCTCCTTTGGAGATTGTTCACTCCGATGTATGGGGACCTTCATCAATAAATTCTTCTAGTGGGTTTCGCTATTATATTATTTTTGTTGATGATTTTTTCCGTTTTACTTGGGTCTATTTCATGGTGCATAAAAGTGAAGTTACTAGAATTTTCACTTCTTTCAAAACACAAGTTGAGACTCTTCTTTCTTCTCAAATAAAAATTTTAAGAACGGATGGAGGAACCGAATATAAGCCAATTCTCACTCATTTTCCGCAAATTACTCATCAAGTTTCTTGTCCCTACACACCTCAACAAAACGGACTTGCCGAACGAAAACATCGCCATATCATTGAGTTGTCTATTGCCATGATGACTCGAGCCTCTATACCTCTCAAGTATTGGGATGAAATGGTATCCAATGCCGTCTATTTAATCAATAGACTACCCTCATCTTCCAATTCAAAAATTCCCTACTCTCTACTCTTCACCAAACAACCCGACTATCCATTCTTACGAACGGTTGGTTGTCTCTGTTTTCCTCTTACTCGACCGTATAACAACAACAAACTTGAACCCCGAGCTACTTCTTGCATTTTTCTTGGCTATGCCTTAGCTCAAAAAGGATACAAATGTCTTGATATTTCCACAGGAAAATTGTACATTTCAAGACATGTGCAATTTGATGAAGATACTTTTCCCTTCCAAACAAATTCTCACCAAAATTCTGGATCGGAGCATCATTTCTTTTACGATCCATTCCAGCAGCAGCTCATTTCAGGAAACTCTGGGCCTCCTTTGACTTCGCAGCCCGACAGCAACCCCTCAGTCACACAAGAAGATACACAGCCCATAATGCACAGCTCAACCCAATACTTGAAACTGCAGCCCAATCCTTTACCTGAGACCGAGACTGCTGGTTCTCCTTTTTCTCCTCATTCCGACAGCGCATCTGCTCGAATTTTAAATTCTGGGTCTGACCAGCTGACCGAACCGAACCCCATCTCACCTGTTCTCTCAATTGACTCCAGTGCAACCGAGGCTACCATCTCTTCGGATCAAAATGAACCAATTTCTCACTCTTTACATCCCATGATTACTAGAACCAAGGACCACACCCATAAGCCAAGAACGTTTCATGACTTTATTGCCTTGACCACTAACCGAGACATAGAGCCTACCTCATTCAAACAAGCAAATGCCATCCCCGAATGGCGACATGCAATGGAAGCAGAGATTGATGCACTCGCTAAAAACAATACATGGCAATTAGTTCCATACGAACCAGGTCAAAATATTATTGGATGCAAGTGGGTATTTAAAATCAAGCGCAACTCTGATGGTACAATAGAGAGGCACAAAGCCCGACTCGTTGCAAAAGGTTACAATCAAGAGGAAGGAATTGACTACCAAGAAACTTTCAGTCCGATAGTTCGACCTACAACAATTCGAATAGTTCTATCCATAGCAATTTCAAAAGGGTGGCCGATTCGACAACTTGATGTACAAAATGCGTTTCTTCATGGCGATTTAAAAGAAACCGTTTTCATGACCCAACCACCAGGTTTTGAAGATACTTCTCAACCGAATCATGTTTGCATCCTCTCAAAATCTCTCTATGGGTTGAAACAATCTCCTCGTGCCTGGTTCCAAAAATTAAGTGAGGCTTTACTTACTTTTGGTTTCCAATCATCAACTTATGACCCTTCTCTCTTCATCACAACTCATCAAGGGCACACAATTATCATCCTAGTCTACGTTGATGATATCATAGTAACCTCCTCTCATCAAGATGCCATCTCCAAATGCATATCCTTCTTACAAACCAACTTTGCATTAAAAGACCTTAGCTCTTTACACTATTTTTTGGGGATTGAAGTTCAATACACATCTCATGGAATGCACCTCTCTCAACGAAAATATATTTTGGACCTCCTCAAAAGAGCAAAAATGATTGACTCAAGACCTTGCTCAACTCCAATCTCAACTTCTCAACCTCTCTCCAAATTTGATGGTAACAATTTTGAGGATCCATCCCTATATCGAAGCATAGTTGGGGCACTACAATATGCAACCATTACACGACCCGATATCACCTTTGTAGTGAACAAGGTTTCACAATTCATGCACTCACCCAAAACAACACATTGGGTAGCTGTGAAGCGTATTTTGAGATACCTAAATGGCTCTTCATCTCATGGGATACAATTTAAACCATCTTCTTCTCTTACTCTACATGCCTATAGTGATGCTGATTGGGCAGGATGTCCTGATGATCGCAAGTCAACCTCAGGTTTCTGCATATTTCTTGGACCAAACATTGTTTCTTGGAGTGCAAAGAAACAACAAACAGTATCCCGATCTAGCACAGAAGCAGAATACAGAAGTCTAGCTGTTACTTGCACGGAAATACTCTGGATTCAATATCTCTTAGCTGAATTACATCTCAAACATCCAAGCTCTCCTATTTTATGGTGCGATAACATTGGAGCAACCTTTCTAGCTTCCAACTCAATGTTTCATGCACGTACAAAACATGTTGAGATTGATTACTATTTCATACGAGAACGAGTCAACTCCAATCAACTCCTTGTGAAGTTTGTATGCTCAAAAGACCAAATTGCAGACTCTCTCACAAAACCTCTCTCTACTCCACGGTTCGAGCAACTACGAGCCAAACTGATGGTACTTCCATCACCCTCAGTTTGAGGGGGGGTAATAGGCGACATACAAGATGTCACACAATGCCACACAAGAAGATACACAAGATTAGGCCATAGGATTAGTTAGTTATCAATAACAGAGAAACTGTATTAGTTAGTTAGATCTCAAACTCTATAAATAGAAGAGATGTAAGCTGTACAAAATCAGTAATCAATACAAAGCATTCTTTCTACATTTCGCTGTCTCTGTTACTATTCTTCTTCTTTCTTTAATTAGTCAAAAGTAGTCCTATGATTAACAACCTTAATTAAAACGTGGAGCCACTTGAATATCAGACGTTCAGATTTTAATAAAAACTATAACATTTTCTCTCGGATGCAAACCGACAAAGTACTCGTTAATTTTTTTATAAACAATATTCGTTAATTACCTCGCTATAATAAAGGCCCATAAATGGACCAATTGGAAATAGAAGCACATCCTTTTCAGGATCTCGATACGGAAGTAGAGGCGTTGCTTTTTAAGTTTAATGGAACGGTACCTACTACCTGTACAGTTTTTTTTTGCTCTGTCATGAATGAAGCACTTCATTGATGGTTTTAATCAAGCGAGCTGATACGCAATTGTATGCATGTTAAGAAATCTGTTACGTATATTATTTCAGTTCGATTGCATGTTGTTTTATTCTGAAAAGTTGTTAAGCGATTTGTTATGCATATTAAACGATTCACGTACACAATAAAGTTCTTAACATACATAATAATTGTTTTCATAATAAAGTAACATGCAATCAAATCGAAATAACATGCATAACAAAGTGTGTAACGTGCATAACAAAAATGTATCAAATTGTGATATTAAATTACTTATCGTAGCGAATTTTCCTTTAATTAATTCCGAAAAACAAACGCTGAAGTCTCTTAATCAACTCCCCAAACCGTAGATGGGGAGGTCACGCCGTCGGCCTCTTCCGCCTCCCCTTCTATCCTACTCCTCCTCCCTCTTTCCTTCACCTCTCCGTCTTTTCTCTACTACCATCAAAACCAAGAGCGAATAGTTAGTTGTCGGAGAAGAGAGAGAAATGAGGGAATCTCTTAGCGAGTTCTCATAGTGGCCGCCTCTCGCTCCAATCCGGTCTCGTCCTCGCTCAAAGCTCCCTGCCGTGAAGAAAAAGAGGAGAGAAACCAAACTGTCAGTTCCTCTGCAATAGTCGCCTCTCATTTCAAACTCGGGCTCACGCTTTACCCCTCTTTTCCTCCTCTTCCCCCTTCCTCTCAGCACCACCCGATGAATCTCCTCAACAGAGGCGATACCGAGCTCCCTCGTCGAGGAGGCGGTCGTGAGGAGAAACCCTAACCTAACCGGAGGAGATCTGCGACCTACATCATTCAATGGAGCTGTAGCTAAACGAACGAACATGATCTTTACATGCTTAGCAGCGGCTCCTCTAAGATCCAGCATGGCCATTTGGCGATGCGAGTTTCTACAAGCACAAACGAACGGGATCATTCGGTGAGAAGAGTCGCAGATCCGAACAGTGCCGGTAGTCACCTACAAAAATATACGAAACTTAAGTGCATGTACATTATAGTTGATTGTGATCCATATTAAAATTTGAGGGCTTGACCCTCGTGTTTGAAGACCAATGGTGCTACAAGATCAACTTCGATGTGCAAAGAATGGTGATGTATATCCAAGATAGCTGGTGATGGTAGACCGCGATGGGCGGTGGTAGGCCATGATGGGCGAGGTAGATCTTGGGAGACTGGTGACGATTGAGAAGAATCTTCTCCTCAAATTCTAGGTTTTATCGTGTTGTTATTTGTAACTCATTCTTAGTTCTTTTTGTTTTGTGTTTTTACTTGTTTCGTATATTCTTCTCTCATTTTTTTTTCTTGTAATTCAAAAGATTACATGTACGTGATCGTCATATATGAAATTTGAATGGCTTGAGCCCACCTTTTGTTAAAAAAATGTTTCTTAATCATCATAGAAGCATTGTAAATAAATATTAAATTTGAACTGTTGATTTAAAAATAACATTTCACTTTTTAATTTAATTAATTTATGAAATGAATAAAATGCTAAATGTTATATTATTACAAAACAATCTCAAAATTTGTTTATTTTGAAATTATTCAGTATTTACATGTATTTGTTTCAAATTTTCACTTTCTGGTGCGATATGCAGCGTGTGGCCATGGAACGTTGAACAAACTACGACTCAATGTCGCAACCACATATTATTGCTTTCTCGCTCCAGCACACACTGACACACTCTCAAAAGGGGAACGAAATTCACATCGATGTCTTTCTGCTCGATTTATCGAGTTCCATTGGTTTCCATATCTTCTTCTCTCCATATTCAGGTATACAGTTCATAATTCCCCTTTCTGCCTTGGTACCATGTTTCAAATTGCAAAAATTGCATCGTGAATCTTGCAATTTCTAGAAATATAACGTGTGAAACTGTGAATACAGCAAATGCATGCAATTGGAGTATAATTGGGCCGCAATAAGTTGAAATTTGACTCGTACCAGAATAGGTAGCGCAGTTACGCGGTATCAGTAATGTTTAGTTTTTTGAGGGTACTGTATATACTGGTTATAACTCTTTTCTTTGCACTCTTTTTATTCTTTTACTTCTCTACAAAATCTCTCTTATTTATTTATTTATTTATTTGCTTTTGGACTAAGAGATGGGGACTAAAAGTAAAAGTAGGAAGAAATAGCATTGTGGTTCATGCTGTGTCTGGTGAACAAGGTAGTGCCCCGACTGTCTATGATGTAAAGTTCCCTTCTGATTATGATCAGCTTATTTCTCAGGTAATACAAGAGTGAATAGTTACATCAAGTTAGCAAGTATCTTTTCTGGTTTAATAGTTTATAAAATCCTAATGAGAAGAACTGATTAATTGATCCTTAATTTGTAGTAATTTCAGGCAAAAGCGGCTACAGACTTGGCATTGAAGGATGGGAGACACTTGTTGGTAAGTGAGATACTGGGTATTCATCTTTAGTCCCCATGGTTTTGAACAAATAGCAATTAAGTCCCTAACATTTCCTCGAACAAATTCTTGCAATGAAACTTGATGTGATGTTCTATAATTGCAGGAAATCGAATTCCCTACAGCAAGCCTTGAGTCTGTTCCAGGTAATGCAATAGATATATTAAATGTATGCTAGACCAACCAGTTAGTATTTGAATTTCTAGGAATATTTGATTCTTGAAATAACTTCGATAAAGCAGGTTTCTTTTGTAAAATGCAGAAAAAGGAATTACTTATTTTTGTATTTGATGATGCAATGGTTTTTTTTTTTTTTGTATTGTAATAGGAGATGGAGAGGGTGGGATTGAAATGACAGAAAGTATGCTTCTTATTAGAGGATTTTGCGACCGATTAATACCTCCCGAAAAATACAGAAAAACCCGAATTGTAAAACTTCTAATATTCTATTTATCAATTTATTGTTTCAGTCGTCCAAATATTTTATGAAAAGTTTTTGTTACCGTTCATTAAAGACCATTTACCAAGTTTGTCATTTTCTGTTAATAAATGCTTGTTTTATACCTGATTTAAGGTGTACACTAGTCCCGGTCGGTACCAGTACAGTACCAGCATAGTTGTTTGTTTCCTTTTTCTAAGTACTGCCTCTATTTGATATTAATTTACGGAGAGAAACTACTAACTTCTTAGAAACATAAAAGGAATATTTTGTACATTCTTTGAATAAGAATTCTTTTGCGTTATTTGCTTTGTTGTGTTTTCTTATAGTTTTTTCCAGAAGCAAATGAGGTTGAATTTGCAAGAAGATCAGCATTTGAAGGATCTTCATTAAAGCTGGATTACCTAACAAAACCATCATTGTTTGAAGATTTTGGGTTTACAACTAAAGTTAAAATGACTGATAGAGTTAAGCCAGAGGATGAGTTGTTTGTTGTCGCTTATCCCTATTTCAATGTCAATGGTGCCCGCCAAGACTCTAATAATTTGTTTGTTGGAATCTTTTCTTATAGTTTAGTTATTACTTTTTCTGTCTATGAGAATTTAATATTTCCTGTTAATGCATTTTATTGGACAGGTTTATAACTCTTTTCATTCCTTTTTTATACTTGAAGAGATGCTAGTGGTAGAAGAGCTATATAATGATGCTGTTGTCGGAACCGATCGGAAGCTAATTATCTTTAATGGCGAATTGGATAGGATAAGAAGTGGCTGTATCCTTTTTCTTAAGTAAATCTCTCCCCTGACATGATAAGTAAAGAGAAAGTTATTCTAAACAGTTAGCATCTAAATTGAGGTGAACTAATTGTGGCTTTATTTGCCGCACAAATAGAATGGAAGATGAGAAATACCAAACAACTTTAGCCGTTATGCAATTTGCACAGATTGCACATACCGTATCAAACATTAAAAGGTGCATCTTATCTGGATAACATATCTTCTTCATTTTCAACACACTATGACAATAAATGTTCATTCTTATTGGCTTCTCTAACAAATGATAAATAAGGAGGGGTAGACATGGAGATGTGTACATCCATGTAGCTCATATTTTGCCTATTTGTAAGAGGAGCTTATAAAATACTCATTGATTTTAGAAAGGAACACATTAAAGCTTTTAAATTTTGTTTGATTTCTTCTCTTCCAAGAGCCTTGTTATAATAATGTTCTGATATCCTATTTTGGCCTTAATACAATGAAGATTATCCACCATTTTTCTATCCGAAGTTAGCTGCACTCACTAAAACCTTTTTTCCTAAATTGGAGACGGTATATTATGTTCATAATTTCAAAGGCCGAAAAGGAGGTACACTTTTCAGGTACAAAATTTCAAATTCGTCTCTTCTAAACTGCATTTAGGCGATAGTTGGATTTCGGTAGGAAGTAAACCACCTAGATCAACTATAGAATTCAGTGCTAGGAGAACTTTGGTCCAGCATGAGCAGTATTGAGAGTTGAGACATACCAACACCATAACTGTAAGTACTGAGCCTGTACCAGTCAGGATAATTTGAATTGGTCATAACCATGAAATTCTAAACCCCAGATAACATATTTAAGGCTAATCTTTGTTTACATTGCAAATATGTATCATATTTGCAGGCAATAATTAGATTTCGACAAAGCCTGATAGCAAATTGCTTTTCAAAAATGTTATCTGGACATACGTACAGTTGTCATGGTTTTCAACCAGTTCTTATTTGTAGGTCATACCCGGGACCTTGGAAGGTTTTGAGAAAATTAGGAGGTACATATGTAACTTTGCACGAACAGGAGGAGATGCCATCATTGAAAGAAGTTGCTCTTGACATTCTTCCATCTGCTTAGTCTTTGGAAAGTTTGTTGAAATCTGAAATATTCTCATTCAATCATGCTATCAATCTAGAATAGAAAATATTGCGAAATTGTAAGTTGGTTGCAACAAACTGTTCAAGTATGCTTGACTTCTAACTTGAATGGTGACCAAATCGGTGTACGTTTTCATTATTATTGTTATTTTTTATGATTTCTAACTTGAGTGATTATTGTTTATTGAATTTATAACTATATATTTAACGTAACAACTTATCTCTAAAAAAAGGGCAGCTCAGCACACGTAGCTCCCGCTTGTGCGAGATTCAGAGAAGGGTCGGACCACTTCTGCAAGAGATTGTTTTCACGATTCAAACTCGTAACCTCCTGATCAAAGCGACAGTTTTACCAGTGCGCCAAAGCTCCTCTTCTAACAACTTATCTCTAAGATCTTCTTTTTTTGAAGGAAAGTACATGAAGTTACTTGTTATTGAATTCAGAGAGAGAACAGATTCACAGGTTCAAGCAGCGTTAAAAAGAAGAGGCAATGGTTGCCAACAGTATCTTGTTCCGAGATCCTTGTCCACTTTTCGAACTACAGGAACTGAGCTTCTAAACTTCTTTTTGAAAAAAATTGGCAGAAGCTGCCAATGTTACTTCTACTTATTCATAAAGGACCCATGCCACGTTTACATTCACATACTGTCCTGCAATTACATCCCGCTACAACCTAATCTCCTCTGATTACAGCCTACATATATATACCTTCTAAGAACATGTACCAATAACAACCATCTAAAAGAGTACCAATAACAAACCATCTACCAACTCATACACTTCAGTACTGATCATATGCTAACAGTGTTGTAGCCATAAATTTGCATCCTGTGCAGCTTGCTCCGCAATTCGTCTGGGTAGTTTTCTCTGTGCTCCTGTTTCAAAAATCAGTTTGTTACGCATTTTCCAGAGAGCCCACAACATAGCCACGAAGGCTGACTGGCATTTTTCAAATAGAGTTCGCTGTCTCCGCCATTGTTGTCTGGAGCATTGAAATATGGTTGCAGTGTTTGGAGCTTCTAAACTTCGAACCGATCGTATTAGCTGTATGAGCGAGAAAGAGCAGCGATGAATCTTGAATTTTGATCAGGGTAGGTCCAAAAATTCTCAAACTAATTCCTAAACAAAAAATTTCAATGTTTGAAACCAAAAGAATCCATAACTACCATAAAAAGCTCCACCACATTTTCAAATCCCACTACACAATTCTATTTTCTAAACCAATATATCGCAGCTATTTTTCTAACCGCTAGACAATATATCGATATCGCCACTATTAAGAATCTTGTCTAATATAGATCGTTGAGTCCAGCCAAATTTGATAGAAAAATGTACTAAATAATATTTTTTTCATGTCAAGTTCATTTAGGCTCAACGAGATCATAATTAGAACTTGTTATCGTGGCAAGTCATCAACAACTAAATAGACTCGAATATTTAATTGTTGATAATATGTGATGTCACCAGTTCTCGGCTTCTTGCTAGAAGAAAAGAATTGTAGGGTTGAAAAGTCACGTGGTTGTCTGGTTGTGGCCTATATTATTGTTTATTCGTTTCGTCTTCAGACCGGACACGGGATGGCGATTGGCGGATGCATCCAAAGCGCGAGACACGCGGAACAGAGTTATTTCCGGACTCTGGATATCACCATCTAACCGATCCCCTCCAAACTCCAAACTCCAAAATCCCAAATCCCAAATCAGCTCCACTCTTGACGTCATTTTTTTTGAAATAAGCGAGGAAAACACCCACCTCACATCCTACCTACCTTACTAACCCGGCGCAGAGGTTTCATCGATATTGTTATCTATGATACCGGTACACTTTTGTTATCTAACCCGGCTCCCATCCTTGATCCCTTCCTAATTGAATTTTATTTATAACAACATATAGAACATTTCTGACTCGATCCAAACAAACAAAATATCATAAAAAAATTGAAGATACTCAGTGCATCAGAAATTCCTTAAAACAAAAAATTGAAGATAATGCTATCCTTAACTCTCCATTCTCGACACTCAGTGCATCAGAAATTCCTCACCTGAAGCATTGTCCCTCTAACTTCACTACAAGACCCTGGCCATCATGTCCAGACTCTTGTTACAGTTACAGTTGTTCTTCTAGTGCATCTAAACTGTCAATTCAAGTCTTCAATTATATCTGACTGTCTGGACTTCATGTATCAGATTTGTCAGTTCCACATCATCCCCTCGACACTGATCTTATGCCAGATCCACCTAGTATCGTTGAGCTCTGATGCACTCTGTCATTTTCCACGAACTCAACTAGAGTTCGAACAAAGATGAGAGGTGAGAGAGGAGGAAGAAGAGAAGAGGGAGAGAGAAAAGGGAGGGGATGTTCAACATTTCATAGTTAAAGAACATTACCTTTATGTTTACAGTACTAATATTTAAATTATGAAAAGTACAAATAATATGACAAATTTAATATCATTTTACTTTTATGAAATATATATTAAAATAAAATTTAATATATAATATGACAAATTTATAACTTTGAAATAAAAAATATGCAAATTAAAAAAGTATATTTTCTTAATTATATATCATATTATATTATTTGAACTATGTACACGATTGTGAAAATTAAAATTTTAAGAAATTTGAAGGAACTAATTACAAAAAACTTAAAATTTAAGATTTGCAATTTAATATTTTGTGTTTGAAATTTGGAAGCATCATCCTTTGAACACCGCATTTTATTTTAAAGTAATACTTCATACATATTACTATAAAATATAAAGCTATATGTTTATAATTATGAAATGTTGAAAATTATATAGATGTTTTACAATGATAATTAAAAAGTAATAAACATATGAAAACAAAAAGAGTGAGGCTGTGAAACTTCACAAAGCAACACCCCGAGTTACGTACTTCACATTCATATTTTCAATTTCAAAGTTCAAACGATTGATCCAAATTGTTGAATGTGATTTCCATATTAAAATCTCTTGAAGATTGAATAAGAAAGTGTTTGATATCCTTTTAGAATAAGAAAGTGTCGATTTCTATTAAGAATCCTAGAAAACATTATATTTTATATTAAATTTAAGAGTAAATATAACTGTCCTCCATATTAGCGTCCCCCTTACGTGCCCCCACTCAAATGCAATGATAAATTATTTTTAATTCTTTGTATAAATATTTTATTGAACAAATGCAATGATAATATTTTTTGAGTATAAAGACTTATACTAAAAAATATAAAGACTACTACATTTGAGTATAAAGACTTATATGTGGGGCGTGTGTGTTATATTAAATTGTAATATTGTTATAGTTCATTTTTAATTATTGTGTATTATAATTATTTTTAAATACACACATTAATGTGAAAATAATAGTAGCAGTGTGATGATAATAATGATAATGACGATTGTAATAACAACAATAATAATAACACATATAATAATGATAATAATAATAATAATAATAATAATACTAATAATAGTAACAATAATAATAATATTAATGATAATAATAACAAAAATAAATAATATGATATAGATAACTATAGAACATAAAATAAAAATATATTATAAAATATTACTATTAACACCATAATGATAGTGTTGTTGTGATTATTACAGTAAGAAGTATATAAAAATAATCATCATCATAATAATAATAGTTATTTAATATTAATAATTATATTACTAGCAATATAATAGTAATAATCACCAACGTTAGCAAAATGATAATGGTAAATATTATTATATTATTAATATTGATATTGATATTGATATTGTTACTGTCAATAAAACTATTAACCATTAAAGAAACTATAATAATGAAAAGAAAATCATTAAAAAATAAAACAAAATAAAACTGAGGTATTCCGGTAACAATAGGTGGAAGATTTTTTTCTTGTTCCATTTAGAAATTGGAAGAAAAGCTTTCTACTTTTCTTGGTAATCTTCCGCTCTACTTCACTTGTGTTTTGCAATTTTTTTTTTTTGAAAGATCTCTTCTTTCATTTTTTGGGGAAATAAATAGGATACCAAACACTTCCTGAATTCCACAAGACCATACCCAACACCTAAATGTGTTTCAATGAGAAAACAAAAAAAATAAAATTAGCTCAACAATTAATAAGTTCGAAGAACTTTCTACTCATTGAAATAAGAAATGATGATTTCAAATAATCACCACCTGTCCACTTCCAATTAGTACTATTCTCACTGTATTCAAATGCACATTAAAAAATTAATTATTTTCTGATTGACATTATTTCGTAACGATTTACAAAGGGAAAATGTAAGAATTATAAGGTTTGGAGATATTATTGTGTGCAATGTTAAGAGATTGATAACAATTGTATAGAGAGTAGTAGAATATAATAGAATTGATTAGTGTGGGAGATAATTAGAATAACATTTCAATATAGAATATTGTCCAATCATGTAATTGTACTCAACACAACATCTATTAGAAAATTAGTTTTTTCCACCAAAAGTAGTGTCATTCTTTAAAATACCATC